>LR754921.1:0-12525 GCA_902729485.2 Mus minutoides | reverse complement strand
TTCAATTCCCAGCACCCACATCAGGCAGCTCATATTCTCTATAACTCCAACTCCAGGCAATATGATACCATTTCTGGCCTCCAAGGCCATGTGCACACATGAGGCATACACGTGCACACATAAATAAGGACGAATAAATAAATACGTTTTAAAATTTTTCTGCAGACTTCAAGTAAGTATGTTTCTTTGTTGTTTTTTTAATACCTATACACATAAATGAACACACACACACACACACACACAAACACATTGTCCATCTTCCTGAGGCAGCTTTTGAAGTGCAGTGTATGCCTCTTGCCACCTTTTCAAGCCAGTAGGTTCAGTTTCTGCTCATCATTAGGAAGCAACACATGCCCATTGTCTGGAAGCACCAGCGTTTATTGGACCTGTTGGCCCGTTGAGGAATATTCCTGTTTCCAGTTGCAGAGCCTAGAAGTAGAATTGAGGCCAGTGAGATGGTCCATCGGGTCCCTGATGATGTGAGCCCAAGCCCTGTAACCCAGAGGGAAAGGAACTGACTCAAAGTTGTCCTGTGATCTCCACACATCTGCTGTGGTACCTGTGCTCCACACTCATACAGACTTACATACACACACACATGCACACACACTTACACACGCATTATTATAAGTGAAATTCTTACAAGAAGTAGACACTGGGCTAGGGATGGGACTCAGTGGTCAAACAGTTGCCCAGAATGGGAAAGACCCTGGGTTTTATCCCAAGGGCTACACAAACAAGAATGGTAGTGTGCTCGCTAGTTTTCTGTCAACCTCATACAAGCTAGAATCATGTGGGAAGCTCAACTGAGAAAATGTTCCCACTTGATTGGAGGGTGGGCAAGCTTATGATGCTCAATGGTAGATACGGGAGCTCACTGTGAGCTCACTGGGCCCTCCAGCCCAGCTCACTGTGGGCAGTGCCGCCTCTGAATGGTGGTCCTTGGTGCTATAAGAAAGCAGACTGAGCAAGCCATTAGGAGCAAGCCAACAAGCAGCATTCCTCCACAGCCTCTGCTTCTGTTTCTGCCCTCACCATCTTCAGTAATGTGATGTGAAGTGTAAGCAAAAGAGAGCCTTTCTTCCCCAAGTTGCTTTTGGTCATGTGTTTATCATGAAACCCTAACTAAGGCAAACCAGCTCTTAACACTGCAGATGACACTGCAATACATGCCTTAGAATATAAATTCTTAAGTACTGGTGCTTTCATTTTTGTTGAGTAGAGAACACAGACCAGGATTTAGGATCTTCCAAATGGTATGCTAAACACAATCCTAAATTGAACATGGTATCTGTAAGGAAACCTTGCTAATTAAGGTCACAGTCTCCCATGACCAGGTAGCTCCTCTGAGCTTGGCACAAAATGGAGGACTCCCTTTACCAGCAGGGCTTCCCCTTCTCTGACCATGTCTGGGGAGCCAGTAAGAACCCGCCCAGCAAGTACCTGAGATTCCCGGAATGCCTCTCCATACAAACAAGCACTCACAGTTCACTAAGCTCTAGCCAATAATTTTACATTCATCCTGAAAACTCCTTCCCACTCTCCGAGGTTCATATTTAGCCATTAGTTACTGTCTTAGTCAGGGTTTCTTTTCCTGCACAAACACCATGACCAAGAAGCACTTGGAGAGGAAAGGGTTTATTCAGCTTACTCTTCCACATTGCTGTTCATCACCAAAGGAAGTCAGGACTGGAACTCAAACAGGAAGCAGGAGCTGATGCAGAGGCCATGGAGGGATATTCTTTACTGGCTTGCTTCCCCTGGCTTGCTCAGCCTGCTCTCTTATAGAACCCAAGACTACCAGTCCAGAGATAATCCCACCCACAAGGGACCTTTTCTCCTTGATAACTAATTGAGAAAATGCCTTACAACTGGATCTCGTGGAAGAATCTCCCAAACTGAAGCTCCTTTATCTGTTATAACTCCAGCCTGTGTCAAGTTGACACCCAAAACCAGCCAGTACAGTTACCCCGAAAAAATGTGTACAAGCCCGCCCCTAATAAAGATTTGCACACCAGAAGTTTCACTCAAAATCATCTAAGAGAGCTCTTCAGTAACACTAAAATCCTCAGAGAAGGCCTTCCTCAGAGAAGCCCCTACCCCAGCACTTACTCTGAGCAGGCCCAGGATCCTGCAGACCCCACTTGTTCTGGGCTCTGCTTCATCCCTACAGCCCAGTGGGCAGCAGCATCTGTACCCCCTGAGGGAGGAACACACACACACACACACACACACACCCCACAGATGTCTTGAAATACGCAAGCTCACCCAGGTGAGGGAGAAAGATATGGTTCATATGGGTGAAAGGATATGAGCCAAATATTCTTTAAAAACCCAGGAGGCTTGATCAGGGACAGGAAAACAGATAGGGCCCAGCCTGTTCATACCTTGATCATTTTCAAAGTTTCCATAGAATGTGGCGTAGTGTCAGCAGCCAGGCTGTCCCCAATGCTGCATAACCTATCTTTGATCTCAGTGTATTTGCTCCTAAAAGAAGAACAAGAAGCAGACTGAAACCCTCTGAGCACTCACCTTCCCCTTGTACATCCCAGCGTCTACATCTGTTTTCTGGGGCACAGAGTGGGTAGATCATAAAGAATAGAGTTGATTTGACTTGTTGTTCTGAAGGCTGACACCACTCCCTGGTGAGGGCCTTCTCAAAGCATCTTAACCTACGAAGAAAGCTGCCAGCCACCCGAAATGGGCAGACTGTCAGAATAGTCCATGAGAGGAACACAAATGGCCATTAAATTATATGGTAAGAAGCTCAACTTTCTCAGAGCATGCATGAGCTACATGTGGAGGCTCAGCTGAGCCATCTTCCTTTCCCATCAGATTGACAGATACCCAGGACATGTTCAGGAGCTGTACTGTTGAGGCTGAAGACTCACCCTATCACAAGGTGCGGATCAAGATGCACAAAGATACCAGCCTAACAGGTAGAGATTTGGAGCATTGAGCAAAATCCCAAGTTCATCTAGCTTTCAGCACTGCAACTCCACATCTATGAATCTTTCTCAACAACAACCCAGTGAAAAGAAATGGTAATACCAGTATTGGGTTAGTGGTTTAAGAGGAGGAGGAGGAGTTAGTGTGGACAGCTCCATAAAATAGCACTGTAACAGTAAGTTCTTCATCCTAAGGACTGAGAAGAACATGAAAGAAGAAATCTTAAACTGTATCGAACAGCATGAGGATCAGGCCAGGCTGTGTGATGCTATGCTATAGTGCCAAATAAACCCAAATGATGGTGCCTTCCACAGCCCCAGGCTGCCTCTTTATTATATGTGGGCTTCTGCCCCACCCCACATCATCCTCCCCCTGTGACCCAACTTTGGAAACAGCATCTGTCTGAGATATTTTAAAGCCAGTCACTGAGGCAAAGAGAAAAGATACTCGGGCTGTTAAGCCTTCTCCCTGGAAATGAGCAGCATCACTCTAACTCCAACTCCCGTTTTATTGGTCAAAGAAAGTCACTGAGTCCGAGTTCAAACAGGCAGGTGTATAATCTGCAGTGCTCAGCATCAGATGTGAGTGAGCGGTGGTACAGTCTAGTGCAAAGAGGACACCATAGCTACCGTCCCTTTTTAAGGGCTGGAGGAGACAGCTGCATCAGGAAAGTGTCTGTTTTGCAAGCACGAGGACCCAAGTTCAGTTCCCCAGAACACACATAAAAATCGCCAAGGATAGTGTCACACTCGAAATCCCCAGCCCCGCAGAGCAGAGACGGGTGGATCTCCAGAGCTCTTGAGCCAGCCACTCTAACCTATTGAGTGAGCTCTAAGCCAGTGGGAAGCCCTATATCACCAAACAGCTGAGGGTGTCCTTTGGCCCCCATGTACATATGCACATTTATCAGTGCGCACACACATACATGTGCATCAGCACACACATCAACATACACACCCAGAAATTTTAAATAAATTGAAACAAGATGAGAGATAGACAAAATCCACGCAAGTTGAGAATGTAATCTTACATTTTGTCTGGAAACATCAGTAGGAACTCCTGAATTATCTTTCTCGAGAACAGACCTATTTCCTTTCACTAGTAGAAATGTACAATGAGAACCACCTTTTGTTTCTCTAATTCTCAGTTAGAATCCTCTGAAGAATGCATGGCTTGAATGAGTCCTTATGGCGGTTCCTTGGCTTCTGTGGTAAAGGTAGTTTCCATTCGTGGGGCTGTGGGGAGATGACCCTTTGTCCTTGACCCTTTGTCTTGTAAGCCAGAAGCAAAGCTGTGTTGTAAGAGGTGTTCCAGGGAACAGTGCAGCTTTCACTCAGTAAAAAGGATGCACAGGCTCCCATCACATCCTCCTCTTTTCAGCCTCTGGTGGATGGTGGTGGATTACTGTAATCTGAGCCAGGTGCCAACCAGTTGTAGCACAGCTGCTACTCTAGCTATGGTACCTGACACTGTCCATGTGCTGTTGACATGGAGACTTTTTTTTCTTTATCCCTAATAGCAAGGGGCTCTGGAGGACTTCTTTCTGTGGGAAGGAGGCACCAGCCCTCCTTTATTGTTCCTCTGTTGAAAGACTGTGGTGTGGTGCAAAGGAGGTGCAGCGGGAGCCGGCGCCACCTGTTCACATCATTCATTAGTGCCTTCTAAATTTCACCAGACTGAATCCCAGATGTACCATTTTTATTATATAGTGAGTCACTGCTTTTCTACTATGATCCATCAGACCAGTACTCAGATGCCACTGAACATCTGTGGTACAGTAGCCTTGCTATATAATTCTTTGCTCTCTATCGTTCTCTCTGTCTCTTTCTCTGTATATGTGTGTACATATGTATATATGTGTGTCATATGTATACATGCATGTGTGCATGTATGTGCATACGTGTATTTGTATGTATGTGTACATATATGTGTGTATGTGTGTATGTGTATGTGTGTATGTATGTGTGTATATAGGTATATGCATATGTGTGCATGTATGTATATGTGTGTATATGATATGTATATATATATATATGATTGTGTATATATATATGAGTGTGTGTTATGTATGTGCATATGTGTTTATGAATGTATAGTGCATGCACATATGTATATGTATGTGTGTATGTTTATATGCTATCTATATACATGTATGTGTGTATGTATGTATATATGTAAGTATAAATGTGTGTATGTATGCATGTGTATTGTGTATGTGTATAAAACATTGAGCTTCTGGTCCTCTTGTTTCTGCTTCCTGAGTGCTGGTATGACAGGTGCACTACCACATCTAGTTTAAGAAGTGCTGGGGACAGAATCTCAAGGGCACTAAGTTAGCACCTTACCACTGGGCTACATTCTCAGCTCTCTCCTCTTATTTCAGTGCATTCAAACTCCCAACCATGAATATTTCTAATATCATGAAACCTGCTGGGTCACAGTCCTGAGTGGCAGGAGGAAGGCTGAAGCATGGCCAAGCTGGAGAGCCCTCTGGATCTTACTTGAACTTGAAGCCTCTGTAAATTCACTCAGTAGAGCAAGATCTTGGCTTTAGAACTGGCTGTAGGAAATGTGTGGGGTGGGGTGGGGAGAAGGATTTCCCCTATGATCAGAGCTACTGGCAGTACAGTGGATTAATGTGTAGAAATACTGACCCTTTAGCAGTAATAAATGGTTTGTCTCATTAATCAGGGACCTGGAAAAAAAGGCCACAGTCCATATAACACTTTTCTGAGGAAGTCGCTTACCTGAGGCTTCACCAAGTCATTGCTCCATTTCTTATCTAGCTAGTTGTGCCTGGGTGATGAGATACACGGGGCTGGGAGAACCTGTGGCTTTGGATCTTCTGTGTCATACCTGTTGGGTAGTACTACGTGTTCTTTCATTGGAAGAATACAGTGCAAGTTTATCCAATGTTAAGTCAGCCATTTACTTGGTCCTTAAATGTTGGGAGGTGGTGGCTGCTATGGCTTTACTGTGTTTCTCAAAATTCATGTGTAGGAGATAGAGGGCAATTGAGGAAGACTGTCCCTGACTGCTGACCTCTTCCCTAATGGAATAATTGCATACCTTTTCCCTTACACTTTCTGTCCAGGGGTGACCCAGTTCAGTGGCCCACATCAAGTCCCTAGGCCCGTGGACTTCCCAATATCCAGAGCCACTAGCAAAATCAATGTCTGTTAGTTAAAAATTACACAGTCTCAGGCCTTCTGTTACAGCAACACAGACTGTACTGAAGCAATGGTAGAGGCGCTGACTAAGATCCAGAGCCAGGAATCCTGCAGAAGGAAATGCTTGAATGAGATTATTGGGTTGGGTACAGAAGATCAGTCTGATATTAGGCAGCCCTTTTTGTTGGCCACTATGGTGCCTACAGAATAGGCCTGGGACCAAAGTAGCCATGGGATAGGAATGGTCCCTACACACAGTCCGTGCTCATTAAAGCTGTTCTAGCTGTGATGTTAAATGAGTACATGAAAACTACAGGGACTGACTCTGAGCCCTGGGTACAGTACTACATCTGGGGGTAGCCAGCTATCCACACGGTGGCAAGTAGATGATATCAAGCTTTCTAATTTAATTAGAAAAGCCAATTCTTTCTCATCGGACCTCTCAAGAGATAGGTGGTCTCTTCTCCCATCACCACTCCAGCATTACCATATGAGGGTTGACAAGACACTTGGCCTGTTCTCATGAGATCTTTTACTACACTATCACAGAACAAAGAGCACCATATACTACCCCAGAGGGGTTCTGAATCACGAGACACAGAGCTGCCCATGTACCTCATTCCCCAGAGACAATCTTGTAGATTGAAAATGGGCATAGTGACTCAGTGAAGTCACAGCTAAAAGGCCAGACCAAGGTCATTCTGCATGACCTCTGCTCCAAAGAGTGCAAACACTGAACAAACCTGGTTCTTGCTGTTAAAATTCCTGGGTCCAGAGAGCAAGTGAAAATATAACTGTCTTTACTCGCATTCCCTATACACGGAGAAGATCGGCTTCCTCTTCCTGTCACAGCAGACTCTACTGAATGCAAGGTTTTGGGGTCTGGGTGGAAATGTTTCCACCAGGGTGGATGGTCTGGCATCTAGTGAACCAGTTGTTGCAGGACTGAAACGGGCAGCAGGAGGGTGAGGTGGTGAGGGTAGATCTTGACCACTTTATTTGCTCTGAAGTCTTTTGAGACTGCAGTGGGACACCATTAACTCAAACAACAGGATTTGCCCTCCCCTCTAAGTAAAGGCATGCAGATAGTTTTTTCTTATTAAATCTGAGTATTGTAAGATTTAAACACACATGTGAATCTATGTAGCAAAAGAGGCAGACATACCAGAACCAGCCAATGTGTTACTCTAGTCTTATGTGGTCCACTTACATCAGGGGCCTTGGATTTATTCCCATTTTCCTGATCCACAAAGTACTAACGATAATACAGTGTCCTACTGGCTATAAAGTTACTAACACACACTGAGGACTCCCCACAGAGAGCAGTAGTGTCGAGAGACCATCTCAACTGCACATTGGCTGGACTACCCACGTAGATGCTCTGGCTTCATCTCCAGCTGTGAGGAGAGGTACTTTGGATAATCACAGCTCAAGAATACAGAGGAGGAAATAGCAGGTGAGATGGTGCCTGCCATTGCTCTGGTGTGTGGTTAACTCAGACCTTGCCTCAAAGGCTCTGAGCAGCCAAGCAATTGACTGAGAGAAGAAGGCAACCTGGGCATATCCCACGAGAGCATCTCTCTTGTTCTCTGCCTTGCCTTTGATTTTATTTTTGCCTCTCTTACTTCCTCAAAACTCTTCCCAGTAAAGGCTCAGTACCTGGCTTTGCTTCAGCTTCTGTTTTCTAGAGAAACTGGGCAGAGACTCGTGGCTTATTAATGGAGAAAAAGCTACACCAGATGGGAGTGGGTGCCTTACTATGCCAGAAAGCAAGGGCACTATCAAAGGCTAATGGTGTTGAGTCAAAAGGACACAAGAACCGATTTGAAAAATTACCCACTAGCTGAAGATACAGCAGTTTGGCATTAAATAGATACTGACAACAGTGGATTTAAAAATATAAAATACAGTTTTTAAACTCTGTATGTTTGTGTAGGAGTGTGTGTATGTGTGTGTGTGTGTGTGTGTGTGTGTGTGTGTGTGTCCCTAGAAGTCAAAGTTGGTTGTTGTTCTTTAAGCGCTGTCCATGTTGTTTTTTGATGCAGAGTCCCTCACTGGGACCTGGGACTCACTGTTTAAGCTCAGTTAATGTCCCCTGAGCTCCAGAGACCCAGCCTCCTCAGCGCTGGGGTGACAAGCCACTTGGCTTTTTACTTGGGGACCAGTGATAATCTCCTCATATCTGCTCAGCAAGCTCACTGCTGACAGAGTACTAGTGAGCCCCAAACTCTTAATAATACCAAGAAAATGGCCATTTGTATCTGTCCTACCAACCCAGTGTTCTGAGAGCAATAAAGAAAATAACTTTTGTCTTTTCAATAAGATTATATTTCAAGGTCACTAGTTGATGAGGGGAAGTTCTTCCTTATAGAATAATTTTGTTGATAAATATAGAGGAAGTATTAGATTAGAAAAATCAACATTTTGCAAGCCAGGATGAAATAGTGGGCTTGACAATGCTCACCAGAATCCAGGATCATGTATACTGATGCAGTTATCAGGCTCCGATAATAGAAAGATCAGCTAATGCCTCCAAACCCACTGTCCTCACCATCACAGAAAGTGGGAGAAGCCGAAACTCCACTCCTGTAAAATGATGCAGTCGAAGGCACCCTTAACTTAACAAGACTTTAAATCTACCTGGCACTTTACAGGAAATTCTGGGGACAGGATCAAGCCCACACAGAGGTGTGATAAGCAAGTCATTTTAAAGAGGGCAAATAAAGTTTTTTTTCCAATAAATAAATGTGACCATTCAGGCCTTCAAACCTGGTGAGAAAGAAGCGATACACACTTTTGAGGCCATGGAGACCTCTGAGCAGGGATAGGGTGAGGTATGGTTAACAACTTCTGTTATTAACTGTTTTCTTGGGTGTGTAATAAAGGTGTTGTGGGCATGTTTCTTCTAAGCTGTTATCTATTAGTGATATCCACTGAACACTTCTTGGTAACATTTTACCATGTCTGTGATTTTCCTTACCAAATAAGGAAATCAAGCAGAGAGAAGCTCGCAAGAGTAAGACACTGTTGATACCGTGTGATGGACAAACACATTGAAGCGGTCATCATTCTAGGAGGGACAGCAGTGCCACCTCTATGTAAGCACCAGGGCCAACAAGCCACAAAGGCATCTCCTGCAGGAGGACCTACTTGAAGACTGAGAGACTAAGGCTTGCTGGTGCAGACAATGCCAGCCAATCAGGAACTGCTGCTTAGAAGAGATGATTTCTTGGGACCAATGGGGGCGTGGATGGAGGGTATTAAAGGAGCTTGTAGCAGCATTCAGATGCTGTTTCTCACCTGCTCCCAGAGCCTGTGTTGTGGACTTGGAGCCACCTCACCTCTAACCGCCAAGGGCAGGTAGGGTTGGGCAGTGACTAGTTCAGGGCACCGGCAACACATCCTCTCTCCCGTGTGTATGTTGGCCACTCTGCTCTGTGCTCTGGTATGTATTCTCTGCTCTTTGGTGTCTCCACAGCTGTGCAGGAGAGGGAGAAAACACTGGGTGCTTATTCCACCCAGTCCTTACCTGCCTCCAGATAGTCCACTGCCCCAGGGCTACTGTGACAAGCACTCAGGGCCTCTAACAACATGCATTTCTTTCTTCACTGTCTTAGTTAGGGTTTTACTGCTGTGAACAGACACCATGACCAAGGTAAGTCTTATAAAAAACATTTACTTGGGGCTGGCTTACAGGTTCAGAGGTTCAGTCCCATTATCATCAAGGTGGGAGCATGGCAGCATCCAGGCAGGCATGGCACAGGCAGAGCTGAGAGTTCTATATCTTCATCCAAAGGCTACTAGTGGAAGACTGACTTCCAGGCAACTAGGGTGAGGATCTTAAGCCCACACCCACAGTGACATACCTACTCCAACCAGGTCACACGTATTCGAACAAGGCCACACCTCTAAATGGTGCCACTCCCTGGCCCAAGAATATACAAACCATCACACTCACAGTTCTTAAGTTAAAACTTTGCATCAGCAAGGTTGGTTTCTTCTGAGGTGTCTCTCCATGACTTGTAGGTGGCTGTCTTTCCCTCTGTCTCCCCCAGGATCTTTCCAATGGACACATTGATGTCTTCACTTCTTGTTGTAAGAACACTAGTCTGATTGAACTAGAGCTGCACTAATGACCTCATTTTAAATGTTACCCCTGCCTGGTTATAGGATACATTCCTCTAATCCTGACACCCAGGAGTTGAGAACAGAAGGGTCAGAAATTCAAAGCCAGCCTCAGTTACATGGGAAGCTACAGACTAGGATGGAATACATGGAAATCTGTCTACACAAGCAAAAGCAAGCAAGTAAAAATTACCTCGTCTTTAAACACAGTTACATTTTGAGGAGCTGAAGAGTGAATCACAGTAAATGAATGGAGCCAGGCATACTTCAGCACGTAAAAGCAGTGATCAGCAGGCTTTCTTTGCACAGAACCCAAGCAGTGAATGGTTTAAGAGTTGTAGGCTGTATGGTCTCTGTCACTCTTTCCTATTAGCTGGCTCATAAAGTAGCAACAGAGAGTGTGGGATGGAAGGAAACAAGTATGGCTGTGTTCCAATAAAACTTTATTTACAAAACAAGTGGTAGGCCATGGGCCAGAGCTTACCAGAGCTTGTGGCTAGTATTCATCTGCCTCGCTCACTTCCGTCACTCTCTCCCCAGTGTGCACCCCTTAAGGACAAAGGGTCATCACAGCTCCCCACTATAGCCAGTCCCCTGGTGTTGCTGCTCCCTCTCTGTTCTGTCATGGCACTTCCTTTGTTCTCTTCACTCAATCATTTTTAAATGCCCCTGAAGCATATGATCTTGTTCTAGCTAGCCACCAACCAACCAAAAAAAAAAAACCCTGTCTATTTATTATTTATTTGAAACTGTACATTTCAAATAGTGTTTTATATTTGATATTTCCTACAGAGTGTCATATTGAATGGAAAGTATAGATTTGGAAGGTAGCATTGACATTGATTCTTGGCCTTTCACAGTGTCTCCATCAAGTACAAAGATGGAAGATTTCACAGGTGCCCACCAGTGAGAAGCAACATGGGCTGAGCAGGCAGGAGCACGCCTAGGACCTGGCCCAGGCAGCCCAGGTCACCAGCCGTAGGGTTCAGTGGCCACCATGTGAGGACCAGACTTGGACCTATCATACCCAAGTAGGTGCAGAGTGAGAAGCAGCCCAGAGCGTCTACTCTTCACCAGTCTCCAACAAGGATCCAGAGGACATCTGCTTCCTCTGTTGTCACGGTCTATGCTTCCACCACACACTGAAACACCAGAAAAGAGCTCAGGGACTGGGAAGGTTTCCTTTTACCTAAAGAAACTAACCTTGACTTCTAAAGAGTTGCGTCAGACTGTGCTTATGAGATGGACTGAAAGACAGGCCATCCCTTGCTCAGAGATAGAGCAACTCCTCAGAGCTTGTTCCAGGATTTTGCTTGGATATCATTATAAAGTCCCTTACATAAAATGGCATAGAATTGGCACAGCATCCCATAGACATTACGTCATCTCCAGACTACTTATGGTCCTTGCTACAAAGTAACTGCTCCACGGATAATTGTCAGGCAGTGGTGTGTCAGGTCGACAAGTAAAGAACCTCAATGTGTTCAGTACTCACACAAGAATTTAATGTTTTATATGTTATATTATTTGACACATGTGTGTGTGTGTGTGTATGTGTGTGTGCACGCACGCACATACACACATGCTAAAGGCATGCATGTAGAGGTCAGAGGACAACATTCAGGGCTTGGTTCTCTTCTTCCATCTTGTGGGTCCTAGGGCTTGAACTCAGGTCATCAAACTTAGAAGTGGGCACCTTTAGCTGCTGAGCTGTCTCAATGGAACCTGATGCAAATTTTGAAAAATATCATTGGCTCAGCATTCTGAAGAGTAAGGCAGGAGGATTGCCATGAGTTCCAAGTCAAATCTGCATAGCAAAACTCTGTCTCAAAAACAACAATAACAACAAATTTAACCCACAATTAATTGAATCTGTGGATTCAAACCCACAGATGTGAGGCTGGGCTGTGCTTTATCCAACACCTGGGAACTGCTGTGGAAAGTCAGAGCTGTGGTAGACAAAGACAGAAGCCACGTTTCTTGGCAGTCTTTGTCAGGTTAAACACTTAGCTAGGTAAGGGAGCCTGAGTTTGAAGGGTTGAAACCAGCTGCAAATTCCCAACACAAAATGCTGTTGAGGAAACCCTGAGGGCCCCAGAGACCTGCACTGGCTTCATCAGAGATTAAGATGGCTCTGTGACCTGGCCATTCTGGAGCCAGGCTCTGTGATGACCCAGCATCCTTCCGGTGGAATCCGCCCTCCGGGACCCTGAGGCTCTCTGCAAGTTGCTGGGGTCCCCAGGAAATGAGGTTAGCAGGCTGCCAGCCCTGCTCAGCTCTG
>LR752272.1:71960-96519 GCA_902729485.2 Mus minutoides | reverse complement strand
TAAAGTCAGAGAAGCTACATCCATGGTCATTTTTTCAAGAAACTGTAGACTCTAGTACAGTCTATATTAAATGAATTACTTGGAAAAAATTTCCAATAAAATATTTTAAGTCTTTCAGATGTTTAGGTTTGAAGTGCACTGAAAAAATACCTATATCAAACAGAGTAACCATAGCTATAAAACAGAAGAGAGTAAAGACCAAGGGAAAATATTTCATTTATATCTAGCAAAATTAATACAGATGCTATGTTTCTCTCTCTGGGCTAGGTGTTGGTCCCCAGCGCCACACACTTGTTAGGTGAGTGTCCCATCACTGAGCTACATCTCTGACCAATAACCTCATTTATAACAAAAGAAAAGATTCTGACCCTGCAATCAAATTAGTAAAACCAAAACATGAGCAGAGAATTCTCAAAAGAACTTAAAATCACGCATCTGTTAACCTCATGATATAATAATATTCCTATAAGGCAGTTTGAGGTTTGGCTGTTTTGGTTTTTTTTTTTTTTTAACTATTAACAAAATATGCCCATATCTGAGCAAGCTTTACATTCACATATATACTGTAGAGCTTGTCAACAGTACAAAGCAAAGAGCTTTAAGGACACATCTACTACTTGCCTGTGCGTTACCCCTTACCCACAAATGGAAGCAGGGACCATCATAGAAACTCCGATTCTTTTATCCTTGATCATTTATTTTTGACCAGCAGCGTGAACAACTTACAAAAAGTCTGTCTATGTGGCTTCTGATCGTATTCAGGTCCTGGGGCACGCTGAGGGATTGTTCTTTCCAGTAATTCAAGGTTTGCTGAGAAGACTCCAGCCACCGGGTTAGCTCGTCTGAATCTCTGCTGTAACTGATGGGAGAAAAGACGGAGCAGAAATCAGAGACTCACCCTGAGGATGACACACACACACACACACATACCAGTACGCGTTGCTTTTATTTTAGTGTTTATGAAATAAATGAAGCTCGACACACACTGCCGTTGGCTGAATGCCACTGTATTATCTTATGTGATAAAAACAGCAATCAGGGCTATTGTTCAGAAATTCCAGGCATTTGTAAGTACTCTATCATGTCTTATACCATGCCCCAAGCCCAGTGGTTTTTTTACCATTTTCTACAACTCTCTCCATTAGGGATAATCAGGAAGGAAGAGGCATTTTAAAAGTACAAGACATTTCTTATTACAGCTATACCAAAGTCTCCCCTTCAACTGTGACAGAGATCACCTTGGTCACCAGTATTCTCCAGTTATGTGTTTACAGTGAAAATAAAGCTACCATTTGTGCACGGGGCCAACAGCACACTGACTGCCATTGACTGCCGTATCATCATGGATATGTGATGGAGACAGTCAACAGAACACCATCCTCTTTGAAGCTTTCCTACTTGTTTAGCTCATATACTCTCTGAGAGGCAGGGACAAAACTGAGGCGTAAACGTTCTCTGTTTTCTCCATTGTCCTCTGATGGTTTAAGATGATTTCACGTGTACACAACACATTCTCTGAAGAGTCAAAAGACTTTCTCAAACCACCCCACTCTATGTAACCCTGGCTGTCCTAAAACACACTTTGTAGACCAGGCTGGACTTGAACTCAGAAATCCACCTGCCTCTGCCTCCTAAACACTGGGATTAAAGGCATGCGCCACTACCACCCAACCTTTTAAAACTTTTTAAATCTTTGGAAGCAAGTGAGAGATTATAACATCCCAACATGAAAGTATCCCAGGAGTTGCATCTATCCAATTCCTTATGCTTGTAGAAATGTGCAAAGGCCCCAGGAGACTGCTGGCATATGATCCCGAGTCTAGTGAGCCAGGATCAGAAAGAACACAGCGCGATGTGGGGGACCATGCATAACCTTGAGTTGACATCAGACTCTCCCTGGGATCTTTCTCTATGGCAGACTGTGAAGCTGATCTGATCCATCTCTAACGCCTTATACCTGAGAAGGTGCTTAAGAAGGGTTTGCAGTCGGTGGAGCTCCTGGTCGATTCTCTTGTTGAGGGACAACCACTGCTCTTCCAGCCTCGCGATCTGGCCCTCTGGCTCAGGACAGCTCACAGATGCCGCCAGCTGTTTGCCTTCATTCAAGGTTTGGCAAAGCCGGGCATGCTTCCCATCAATGTTTCTTTTTATTTGCTAAAAAAGTCACAGAAGGAATTATTTTAAGTAAAATGTGCCGCTCTAGTCTTTCTCCTTTTCGTTTCTTTTTAATAAGACAGGTTCTTATTATATAGTCCGAGCAGACTTGAAGACTCGCCATATAGCCCAAACTTGTAGTACTTCTTCCTCAGCCTTCCAAATACTGAGATTACAGGCTAGCTTCAAATACCTGGACTAAGAGATCCCCTGGCTCAGCCTCTCAACAGGGGCACCATTGGCTCCCCACTCCTTGTTTCAGGCAGCTTTGATTTGACATGTAGATTACTTTTTCTAATTTATTTAATTCTTTGGTAATAATATTAAAATAATAACAGTAATTAGTATGTGTATAGTTATTTTGACTGCATAAATATCTGTGCTGCACACACATGCCTGGTGCCAGAAGAGGGCACTGGATCTCCTGGAACTGGAGTTAACAGCTGGTTGTGAGCTGCCATGTGGGCGCTGGAAATCAAACCCAGGTTGTCAGGGAGAGAGCATCCAGTGCTCTTAACCACTGAGCCATCTTTCCAGTCGACACAAAAATTATTTTGAAAATCGGGAAATTTTAGACATAAACTTCTTTAAGTAAAGAAATCAGGATTTCCAGTGCCTCTGGAAACACCAAGAGATGTCCCAATTAAGGGTCTATGTTTTCCTCTTGAGAAGGGCCCACGCTCTGCTGTTCCACCCACCTCAGCCCCACTCCCAGCTGCTGAGTCTCACAGACTGACACCTAGATATGAGAGGAATAAATTCGAAGATAATTATCTATTATCCACAAGACAGAGACCCGGCAGAGAACTCATTTGTAGACGCCTCTGAATATTAAGGAATAAGAGGGAGAAAATAACTTTTGAATAAATTAAAACAGCACATTATTAGGTCGACTTCACATACACATCAAATGAAATCCTTCAAAACTGCAAATACAATGACCCCCTGACGAGAACTCTGCCTAGCAGCAATTATCTCTACAGCTCGGTTCAGCTAGTGCCGCTTACCTGGTGGCTGTTTAATCTTTAAAAGTAAATTATTATCAAAATAGAACTTTTGCTAGTTTTTCAATTAAGCCTTTTTGAAAACTTACCAGTTTTTTTTTTTCTTTTACTTCTAGGTCTCTTCTTCCCCTGCCCATCCACAATTCCATCCCTTCCCTGGCTGATCCTACAGCTAGAATAACATGTCCAAAACCAATTATAAAACGAGTTGTCATTTTCTAAACCTCAAGGATTAGCTGCTTTACCATCACAAACACCTCTGGGAAGGGAGCTCTTTTGTGCTGTGTTGTTTTTTACGTGTATATGTATACATACCACATATATATCATAAGTTAATGTATATCACCTATTCCTTCAGAGAAGGGAGATAAGGACTCATCGTTACAGGCTGACCTTGATCGATCTCCTGCTTCTACTTCCCAAGTGCTAAGACCACAAGCATGCACTACCATGCCCAGTTGATGTGGTACTAGAATCAAACCCTAGGTAGGTAGGCTCCATGACTGGTGGGCAATGAACTGGACCAACTGAGCTACATCCTTCAGTTCCCTCTGAGGAGTTCTGATGCTGTCTCTCTAGAGAGAAAAGAGACTACATGCTGGTCAGTGGGAGCTTTTTAGTTCCAAGCAGCAGCATCTGAATATGAGTTTGTCCCAGTGCAGAGGCTATACAATTAACATCGCATTCCACAGCCCAGACTCCCAACCAAGGACACCACATTGGCTGGACACACAAGGATAACACATTGGTTGGACACACACAAGGACACCACATTGGTTAGACACACACAAGGACAACATATTGGTTGGACACACAAACCTCTTTGACTCCAAGGGATTATAAATAGCCCAAAGAAGAATACAGCAAAAAGGGCTTTGAGGGATATGGTATGAAGAGTTTGTTCAGAAGTCTTAAAAAAAAATTGTTTCTTTGAAAAAAGCTTTCAAGGATGGGAGAGGAAACCTATTTGTAGTGCACACATGGGGACCTGAGTTTGGATCCCCAATATCCATGCAAAAGTAGGTGTGGGAGGGGTTGGACAGATGGCTCAGTGGTTGAAAACACTGGCTGCTATTCCAGAAGACCCAGGTTCGATTCCCAGCACCCGTGTGGCAGCTCACAACTGTAACTCTAGTTCCAGGTAATCTGACACCCTCACACAGACATGCAGTCAAATGACCAATGCACATAAAATAAAAATGAATAAATCTTTAAAAAGAAAAGAAAAAGTAGGTGTGGGAAGATGCACCTGTAGCTCTAGCACTGGAACACTGGAGAAAGGAAGATGGCTGAGGCTCACAGGCCAGCCGGCCTAGCGGAAATGGTCAGGACTACAGGATCCAAATATAAGGGTCTGTCAGGCATGGTGGTATGCACTTTTTATTAAGATGTATTTTATGTATATGAACATTTTATCTGTCTGTCTCTCTGTCTGTGTCCCATGTACATAGCTGACGCCTACAGAGGCCAGAAGAGGGCATCGGATTCCCACTTGAATTACAGAGGGTTGCAAGCTGGGAATCTAACCTGGGTTCTCTGCAAGAGTAGTCACTGCTTTTAACTGCTGAATCATATCTTCAGCCCTGAGTAATGCACACCTTTAATCCCAAAATTCAGGATGCAGAGGCAGGCAGATCTCTGAGTGTGAAGCTATCCTGGTTTACATAGTGAGTTTCAGGTTAGCCAGGACTACACAGTGAGACCTCATCTTAAAACAAGGTATAGGATACAACAGAGGAAGGTGACATTCTACTCTAGTACACACACCTGTGTACACACATGTATGTATGTATGTATGTATGTATGTATGTATGTATGTATGTCTCTCTCTCTCTCTCTGTCTCCCCCTCCCCCAAATTAAAGGTTTCAACTTTACTAGAATAACCCTCACATTTGAGAGGAAAAGTCAGGGGCATGTGACATTGGCTAGTGTTAGATTGTTTTCTTTTTTTGTTGCTTGCTTTTTGAGACAAACACTCATGCTTTAACCCAAACTGAGATCAAGCTTACAGAGATCCTCCTGCCTCAGCCTCCTAAGTGCTGGGTTTGCCGACAAGCTAGATTGTTTCTTGAGATACTGTGGCTTACTTTTCTTTTTTTCTTTTTTTCTTTTTTTTTGGTTTTTCGAGGCAGGGTTTCTCTGTATAGCCCTGGCTGACCTGGAACTCACTTTGTAGACCAGGCTGGCCTTGAATTCAGAAATCCGCCTGCCTCTGCCTCCCAAATGCTGGGATTAAAGGCATGTGCCACCACGCCCGGCTTGTGGCTTACTTTTCAACTGTATTCATCTAGGTGTTTGGATAGCACATCCTGTAACTTTAAGTTCCACATCACTCCAAAGATTCCAGATGTATCTAACTACAGGTCTATAGGAAGTAGAAATATAGTGTTCAACTCCAAGAAAATGTCATTCTCTAAACCAGGCTTGTCATAAACCAAGAACCACAGTACCTGGTAAAATGAAATCCTTTCCAGCAATCTCTCCTCCGTCTCTTCCACCAAACTCACAGAGGGCAGAGAAGAGATGAGAGCTTCCAGGTCCTTTTCAAGCGACGCATAGTTATCATCAAATTCTTCCCATTTCTAGAGAGAAAACAGCGGAGACAAATTCCATGTAATGACAATCAAAAAGCCCAAGTCAAACACTGGGATCAGAAGAAAACGAAACATGGATGCCACATGGACTCTGGGTGCACCCAAGAGGCTATATACACAGTATCAGGAAGAACTCAGTTTCCAGTGGGATACAATCCCACTGCTTTTGAAAGGTGCGGTGTGTGTGTTTAAGCACACATGAGTGTTTTAATTCCACAGGTATTAGAATGTGTTTATTTGCTTACAGTGCCGGGGATCAAACCCAGGGTCACATATATGTGGGAAGGGTTGAGCCAGACTGATGTATGTATGCCTCCTGCCTGACTCCAGTGCTTCATGCTGGCACTGTAAAACTGGGTGATGGGATTAAAAGAAAAAGCCGATGAGTTGAGGTGCTATTCTGAGCACCTTACTGGGAAAGGCAGAGTGCTAATTTTGAAAAGGGTTTTATAATAGAAGCCTCCTTCAAGTTATGCTTGTCTCCCTGATAGAGCCCCCAAATCTAGTGGGCACACCTCTACTGAGCTACCTGGAGCATACCTGACAGGCTCCCTGAGGTCAGGGGCAGGTGCAGTAGTGGGAGGGTCTGCTTGTGCCCCTCCCCCACTATCTCCTTACCCTTTGTGTGGCTTTGTCCTACTTACTGGTGCTTAGAATATATTGTCCTATGTCCTCATATTTCCATGGTAGCCCAGTAGCTAGAATTCCTAAGCACTAAAGAACTGAGTTATTGATATTAAAAACTGTCTTTTAGAAAAATAACCTTAGAAATTCTCCTTCCAAATAACAGCCACGTGACTTACAGAGCACTCATTGGGCCCGTAAAACCTTTTAAAAAATCACCATTACGGCTAAGATCAAAAATTCAGGTGACAACAGTTGCTGGCGTGGATGTGGAGAAAGGGGAACACTCCTCCATTGTTGGTGGGAATGCAAGCTGGTTCAACCACTCTGGAAATCAGTCTGGCGGTTCCTCAGAAAATTGGACATAGTACTACCAGAAGATCCTGCAATACCTCTACTGGGCATATATNATTTGTGCAGCTCAATCCAAAGGATGGACCCAACGACTGCAGCTGCCAGGGATCCATCCCACAATCAGTCACCAAACATAGACTCTATAGTATATGCCAGCAAGATGGTGCTGAAAGGGCCCGGATATAGAGGTCTCAGGGGAAAATATACCAATGCCTGGCAAACATGGAGGTGGAAGCTCACTGTCAGCTATTAGATAGAACACAGGGTTCCCAAGGAAGAAGGAGCTAGAGAAAGTACCCAAGGAGCTGAAGGGGTCTTCAACCCTATAGGTGGAAGAATAACCATGAACTAACTAGTACCCCCTGGGCTCGCGTCTCTAGCTGCATATATAGAAGAGGATGGCCTAGTTGGCCATCAGTGGGAAGAGAGGCCCCTTGGTTATGCAGACTTTATATACCCCAATACAGGGGAACGCCGGGGCCAAGGGGTGGGAGCGGGTGGGTAGGGGAGCAGGGCCGGGAGGGGGGAAGATATAGGGAACTTTCTGGATAACACTTGAAATGTAAATGAAGAAAATATCTAATAAAAGTTGAAAAAAAAATCACTATTACTATAAAACCAATTTATGGTGGTTTGAATATGCTTGGCCCAGGGAGTGGCACTATTTGTGAGGTATGGCCTTCTTGGAGGAAGTGTGTCACTGTGGGCACAAGCTTTAAGACCCTCGTCCTAGTTGCCTGGAAGCCAGTCTTCTCCTGTTTGCCTTCGAAACAAGATATTGAACTCTCTTCTCCTCCTGCACCATCTGGATACTGCCATGCTCCCACCTAGAGGATAATGGACAGAACCTCTGAACCTGTAAGCCAGCCCCAAGTAAATGTTCTTTATAAGAGTTGCCTTTGTCATGGTGTCTGTTCACAGCAGTAAAACCCAAACTAAGACACAATATGACAATGTAACTAGAAAATAAATATTGTCATCAAGAAGTAACACTGTATTCATAAAGTTGAACATTTCCTTTTTAAGATATCCTTTATGGGTTAACATCTATGGTAAATGGTTTTGGGAGTTATAGGGAAAGCTTTCAAGCTTAACAGGATGTTTCTTTGAGGTGAGGCAGGATCGTCACAGAAGCATTTTCTGGCAGTGTCCTCATGGACACTGAAGTTCATAGCTCTTGAAGGAACTTAGACTGTGAGCCATGAACTGCTCCATTCAAACCATCTCATTGCGCCTCTCTCATGCTTTCAATGCTACCCATTCACAGACAGACCTACACCCACCGTTAGGTTTGACAAGTCCCAGCTGACCTTGCATGATGTGGGGAGGTGTCCAGGCTAGAGCCAGGGCCATCTTCCTAAACTGTGACACTCACAGTCAGCTAAAGCTCTGATGCCTGACACCTGCGGTGGGTGAAACCAGGCAGTCCAGCCAAGAGGTGGCTTAATGTGCGTACCTGTAACATGCTCTGAAGTTGTGCACCACGCAGGCAGGCTTCTTCCTCCAGGGCTCTCACTTCTGCCACTTGCTCGGCTCCAAATCCCTCTCCCTTTTGTAATGAAGGTGGAGACATTGTTGCCGAATAGGTTTGAATCAACAACATGTCAGCAACAAGCTTCTGGAAAAATCCCTGTGACATGGAAAAGCTTTTTAGATATTTATTGTTGAATTAGGGAAATTATAAAAGCCAAATATTTTAATTCTTCACCCCAGTTCTTTTTACCAGCCTCCCTCTGGTACGGGGGAGGGTATGTGTATGTGTGTAAATCTAAGGCCTCAGGCATATAGGCAAGGGCTCTATGGCTGAGACATACCCCTGGTCTGATATTTTCATGCAGGGTCTTGCTAAGTGGTTTAGGCAGGCTTCAGACTTGTGTTTCTCTTGCCTCAGTTTCTCAAAGCAGATGGTGTTACAGACCTATGCTACCAAGCCTGACTTAATTTTGTTTTTTAATCCCTATCTCAGGAGATGATATATAGAATTATATGTATACATGTATATATGCACATATATGCATATATATATATATATACATAGACTCAAATGTATAAGCAAATGACATGAAAATTAAAGTGGACCAACCCCTTAGTCTATGAAAAACATGGAATTTTAACAATTTATAAATATTATCCCTAAGTAGTATTTCCACCAAATAATCTATTTTAAGCTGCAGCCATTAGTATTAGTAAATTTCAGTTTCTGCTGTGATCTAATTTAATTATTTCAAGTTTTAGGATGTTAGGAGGTGGCTAATAAATCTGAAGACAGGCTGACTTCAAACACCGTTCAGTGTGTGAACCCGAGCAGCCCACAGTCGACAGACAGACAGACTCCTCGCTCTCAGCTCCCACTGAGACTCAACAAAATGGCCAAGTGAGTGGGATCTGCTGAGGGGCAGACTGGGCATCTTTGAGCTTGGGAGGTCATTATTTCCCATGGTGTCTGCATTTTACCCAGCTGCTCACTGTCGCTGTTTGGATGGGCCCCTTTATTGTGTGAATCCATTCTTCCACCCCCAGAAATGGACAGACACATAGAAGGTTTGTCAAAGCATCAGATGGGGTATGTGTGTGGGGGGGGAAGCACAACGGCACGTCCAACCCATGTGGTGGCAGGGGTGGGTACGAACAAAGCCCAACACAAAATTCTAATCTTATTTAAAACATATGATGAGGGTGGGGGTGGGGTTGCTCTATTGCCTGATTCTTGAGTACGAACTTCGCCAATGACAATGTTACCACAAAAGGTTGGACACCACTGTGAGAGTGTTTCCACTTCTAATCCTCTAAATCTTCTTAGACTAAGGTCTATTTACCAAAGATCTTTGCAAAAACAGGGACTATGCTGTGAGTGTCTGTGTGTGTGCGTGCATGTATGTGTATGTGCCTGTGCACGTGTGTTTGTGTGTGTGCATGTGTGCGTGTGTGATTGTGCGTGTAAAACAAGTGCTTACAGTGTAGTCCTGGCTGGCCTGGAATTTGTTAGTAGACCAGGCTGCCTTTGAAGAGATCTTCCTGCTTCTACCTCCTGAGTGCTGGGATTGAAAGTGTACACCACCAGGCTAGGCTGATGTGAAAAATGGGAATAGCAATTCCCTCCCCTTTTGATTCCTGGCCTCAGGAACTTTCCTAAACCCCGAAGTCAGTCTCTCCCCTTGCATGCCCTCAAAGGATGAATACACATTCAGTTATAGATTTGCTTAAAGACTTATTGGTGAAATGACTGTCTTCTCAATCGACAGAAAGCTCCACAGAGGTAAGAAAGGGTCTGTTTTCATCCATGACCCTACTCCTAGAAGTTCCCAGGGTTGCTGCTCCACAGTAAGATTCAGGATAAAGGGGTTACTGGGGAATTTCTCATCTTCTCATCTTCGGGGACAACTGGAGGTGAGGGTCTTGAAGGGGCTCTCACTCCACAGTAAGATTCAGGATAAAGGGGTTACTGGGGAATTTCTCATCTTCTCATCTTCGGGGACAACTGGAGGTGAGGGTCTTGAAGGGGCTCTCACCTTGTGATCTTGTAACTGGGCCTGCAAAGCAGCTTTGCTCTTGGCGTGTTGGAAAGGGTCAGCGGCCAGCTTTTCTTTTCCAATACTGACTAGCTCTGCCATGCCTTGAAGCAAGGTCTGCAGGCTCTTGGAGAGGAAGGGGCTGCTGAGTTCTAAGTATCTGGCTCTCAGGATTCCCCACATACTGTCAAGAACATCCTGAAAGGGAGAGAGCAGATGCCAGCCAGGAAAATAAATCAGACAAAGGACACATCTAGATTCTAGGAAGAAGACCCAAGCCCTCATGCCCACACACATACCTCCAACTTGTAAACGTCCTGGAGTAAACCATGAGGGAAACGGAGCCTCTCCCCTTCGTGTCTCAGTTTGGCGACTTGCTTCTCGGAGTTCTGCAGCTCTGTTGTATGCACATCTGCTTTCTAAGGGAGAAGCCAGACAAGAGAGGAAAGCCCTCAAGGAGTCAGGAAGCACACAGTGTGGGTAAAACAGAATAGAACACGGAAGTGCCATGGGAGAACAGAAACAAACCAAGGTGACAACTTCCACTCCTATGGAAAATTTCCCAGAAGTGCCAGGGTTGAATTTGTTCCCAGCACATTCTAAGCCCATACTGAACAAGGTATGTTCATTATGGTGTCTACCAGGGGATTCATGGTCTCTTATCAGCTCCTCAGCAATTCTTAAAACCGCTACACCATTACCTTTCAAAAGATTAATTAGCTTGGGCCAGAGGTTGTGATGCATGTCTTTAATCCCAAATAATTTACCCCCCCAAAATCTAATAATAATAATAGCAGCATGGCATAGTGGCTAAAAGCAAAAGAGTTTGCCAAATACAAGACCAGTCCAGGTAGAAGAGTAAGACACTTCCAAAAATTTCAACATGAAAACCCAAAGAAGGAAATAACAGAAAAACACCTGCTCATCCATTTTCATGCCCCCAGAGATTAAACCCATGTGTTCGCGCATGCTTGACAACTGTTCCGCCATGGGCTTACCCCCAGCTCTCTCAGTCCCTGGGACACAGCACGCCATCCTAAAGGTACATACTGCTTTAGTCATGGGCAACTGTTTAATGCAAAGGGCTCTGGGCTGCTTACAGCATTTATAGCAGGTACTGCTCCAGGGTCCATCCTAAAGCAGTTGTGATAGATCCATCTTTGCATAACTATCCTTTCAGTGTGTCTGTCTGATCTCAGGAAGCCCATGCTGGCTTCAAGCTCTATTTAGGTGAGGATGACCTTGAACTTCTGACCCTCCTGCTTTCACCTCCCCAGTGCTGGAATTACAGGTAATCATGTTTGGTTTATTCAGTATTGGGCACCAAACCCCAGGCTTCATGCACGATAGGCAAATATAATGCCAATCGAGTTACATCCTCTGTCTCTTATTTTACCTCTTCAGAGAGAACACAAATCCAGATCTTAGAGCTGTGATGGAGCATAGTATTGGTTTCGTGATAAATGAAGGGAGCGCTGCTAAACAGAAGAACGCTACTGCCTAAACCCTTCACATCAGCGGCCTAGAAGCTGGCCTCCCTGAGATGCAGTGGAGGAGGGAAGGGCCTCAAATACCGACACCTTTGACAGTGGTGGATATATTTTACCTTTGCCCATGGACAGGGGAAAATGAGCTCAATTGCTTTAAGATACTGTGCTTCAGGAAGTATGTGAGCTATGGGTTCGAAGGTCAACATTAATTGTTCTCATCGAATGACCACTTAAACGTCACTGACGCTTGCCAACAGGTGTGTCTTGGACATACGGGTTTACCTGAAGCTGTTTGCCAACACTCTGCCCACTGACTTCATTCAAAGACTGTTGTAAAGCCGTCTTCTTCTTGATGAGTTGGCTGTATAATCGCTTTATTTCATTCTGTACAGGAGAAGGGTGCATGTAAGGAAGACGAGCTGTCTCACTTAGACCTCCCTCCCTTTCCGTATGTAATTGGAAATTTCTGAAAATTTTAAATATATATATATATATATATATATATATATATATATATAGAGAGAGAGAGAGAGAGAGAGAGAGAGAGAGAGAGAGAGGGCTATCCACACAATCTATCTTTGAGTTCAATCATCACTAACCAACAGCTGACCCCCCCACACACACACCATGCCCCACCCCTGGATCTCAGCTACACCTAACTTCCCTTCCCGTTGGATTATTTTGAAGCAGATACCAGACATCCAGTCATCTCTTCAGCACTCTGGTGTTCTCTCTATTAAAGGATAAATCCCCTCTCTTACTAGAAATACTGCAACCTAATTCCTTCATGTTATCCAGACAAGGTGCACTCTTCTAAAATTGCTTATAATTTTTCTTGTTCACATTTCATTTGCGATATCACGGAGGGCTTCATGTCACAACAGTCTGTGGTGGTTATCACCTGGACAGAATGCAAACCTGGACAACTTCTTTAATTGGCTGGCTCCCCTACTCTCTCCCTCTCCCTCCCTCTCTCTCTCTCCCCTCCCTCTCTCCCTCTTTCTTGTTTCTTAGATTCATATGTGTAAGAAAACCATGAGCCGTTTGCTCTGGATTTGGCTGATAGCACCCCTGGGTGCTGACATAATCTTCTTCCCTTATGACTGTTTTACTTGGATTCTAGAAGTTTTACTAGATTCAATTTTTGGGGTGGTGTGTGTGTGTGTGTGTGTGTGTATGATATGTACATGTCTGCATGCAGAGGCCAAAAAAAGTATTTTCTCCCATCACTCTCCATCCCCATCCACACTGACAGAGTCTCTTTCTGAACCAGAAGCTCACTCCTGCCTAGGCTGGCCAGCAAGCTCCCAGAATCCACCTGTCTCTGCCCCAGCCCTGAGATTACAGGCATGCATGGCCATGCCTGGCCTTTACATGGCTACTGGGGATTTGAACTCAGGTCCTCCTGCTTTTATATTTTTGAGCAAGCACTCTTACCCACTCTGCCGTCTCTCTGGCCCTCCCTTTGAAAATGGTGTTTTGTTTCATCACATAACTTGAGCAGCTTTCTTTCTTTTTCTTTTTTTAAAGATTTATTTTATTTTATGCATATGAGTATGTTGTATCTATCTTCAGACACACCAGAAGAGGGCATCGGATTCTTTCAGATTGTTGTGAGCCACCATATGGTGGCTGGGAATTGAACTCAGGACCTCTGGAAGAGCAGTCAGTACTCTTAACCGCTGAGCCATCTCTCCAGCCCTTGAGCAGCTTTCTAACTAGTCTGCCTCAAGACTCCCCCCTAGCAATCCACCGAGGCCCTGGACTATCACGGGATTGTCAGGAACCGTTACTGATCTCTCTGGCCTAGAGTGTTAAATAAAACTCCTCTCCGTGACAATCTCTAAGTAGCAAATGTAGCACAAGACACATTATGTTAGATCATCTTGACACCCTTAGCTCTGGAAGGGGGCCTCAGTTTCAAGCAGTCTCCCCTCCAAGAGCAAAGGCAGGCTTCACTATTCCCTCAGCACTTTCTGTAAGCACTGTTGGCAACTGGGACATCGGAGCCAGCCCTTTGGCAGAGTCGCACCTGGTAGCTGCGGCTGTGGTCAAGGCCGGCCTTCAGGGATGCGCCCCACCAGGCAGCTCTGTTCTGCGCACACTCCAGGCTGACTGTCAGAGCATCGATACACTCTGGTAGCAACGTGGCTTCCTTGCCAGGCCAAGTCACAGCTTTCAGAAAATCATCCTTCTTGTCACCCAGAGCTAAATAAAGTTTCTTCAGCTCAAGAGCCAGTTTCTACAAGACAGGAAGGCCATGAGCTCTGTCTGCCCTCATGCGTAGTTGCAGAAAGGACAGCACAGGGGCGAGAGGTGTGCCTTACCTGGAAGAACACCTGCTGCGCAGACGCATCCTCTCGGAGCAGCCCGGGTCTCTGCAGCAGCTCCTCCACACTGCCCAGGCACTGACTGAGGCTCAGAAAGAGTTCAAATAATCTTTTATCCAAACTGATGTATGTTTCTTCCGTCATAGTTCCCTAAATCAAGAGGGAAAGAAAAAAAAAATGTTAGGATTCCTTGCCTTTCCACATTTCCATTAGAGTGTGTAACTTATATTATACTTTTAAAGAGGACTTGCTGTTGGTATTTGAATTATATGTATGTGTCTGTGTGTGGGTATATGCATAGACGTGTAGGTGCCCATGGAAGCCAGAAGCATCCAGTCTTCTAGATTTAAATTCTTAATCTTTGAGAATTGCAGTTACAGAGGTTGTAAGTCACCTGATAACGGTTGCTGAGAACTAAGAGTCAGTCAGTTCCCCCTCTCTTCTCCTCCTGGTCTTTCCCCTGCACCCCATACTCCCTTTCTCATATCCATCTTCCTCCAGTTCCCTTCAGAAAAGGGCAGGCCTCTTAGGGATATCAACCAAACATGGCATATCAAGTTGTAGTAAGACTAGGCACATCCCCTCGTATTAAGGCTGAACGAGGCAACCCAATAGGAGGAAAGGGGTCCCAAAACAGGCACAAGAGTCAGAAACCCACGGTTACCATTCGGAGTCCCACCAGAACACCAAGCTACCCAGCCATTACATGTATGCAGAAGACCTAGGTCAGACCCATGCAGACTCCTTGACTGATGATTTAGCGTCTGTGATCGCATGTGAGCCCTGGTTAGCTGGTTCTGTGGGTTACGTTCGCGTGGTGTCCTGGACCGAAGAGCAGTACTCTTGACCTTAATTCTCCAGGCTTAGTTCCTAAAACACTTACCATAAATTGTTTCAACTAATGTTCACTAGGTGATCAACCAATTAGTGTTTTTATCAGCTGGTGAACTAATCTACTTGTTTTGTGAGTTATACTGTAGAATAAAAAGTTGTTGTTGTTGTTGTTTTCCCTAACATTGAGAAAAACAAGCTGAAGAATATCAGGCAAGTGAGTGCTGACTGGAAATAAAAAAGACCCACCACTAGGTGAGGGTCTTCCTTAGCGGGGCCATCCAGGCGAAGCTTCAGATCTTCCCCTCCTGCTTCCCGCCTCCACATTTTTGAGGAGTTCAAACACTATGTTCAAACCGTGATCAGCTCAGGCTGATCTTGAACTCGAAAACCCCCTGCTCCTGCCTCCTGAGTGCTGGGATAGCAGGCACAAGCTACTTCTCCTGCAGCTTCTCCTCACGTTATCATACGGACAGTGGGTTCATTAAGTATAGCTAAGAGAAGGGTACTTACATGGAAGGTGCTTGAGGGGTTAGCTAGGAAGGAAAGGCAAAGCACCCTAAAGATAGAGATGGGTGCTGGAAAGGGAAGATGAGAGGGTCAGCTATGCACTGACTGTGGAAACCGAGGCCACTTTGATAGGTACATTTCTGAGGGGCCCCCGGGGGCTGAGCTGCCATGCACTGATAAGTTGGAGAGCCAAAGCTCCATTTTAGCATACTCTGTTGGAACCATGTGTTTCTTTGCCCTGAGTTCCTGACTGTTTACAAATGTGTTGGGAGTATGCCATAGCCCCTAAGTTATTAACCAGCCTGCTTCCATTCAGCCCCATGTGTGACTCATTTCCTTAGGTCTTAGCTGATGGATACCTAACATCACGCAGCACTCCATTCAGCATAAACCCACTCAAGGTTGCCCATGCTCCTTCCCTACCCTTGCCATCCCAGAGCCCCCACCTCTCTCTCACACACACCTAGCTGACCCTGGGCCCAGATTCAGAAGTCTTTGCATGCAGTGCTTTAGGTAGTCACTGCAAAATTTACCAGAGCTGGCAAAGGGTCAGGCATGAAGCTCAGTGAGACAGCATTTGCCTAGAGCATGTGAGGTCCTAGGCGCAATTCCCAGCACCACACAAACAACCAAAGTTAGCAAGTTAAAAAAAAAAATCCCATTTCTAACCTAAGATTCACTCCATTGTGACTCTATTATTTGTTCTGTGAAGGAAATTATGACCAATGTGCATGCCGATATCATAGCGTTCTTTTCTCAAAATAGTATTGCAATGAGGAAAATATACAATATGTAATTTCTACCTGTGTCTGAATAGTGTTTGCTTCTTGGCGTAGCTCTTCAAGTTGGGTGGTGTAAGCTTGCAGTTCGTCAGCTGTAGGGCATCTAAAGTTATACAGGCTCACACTGGGCAGAGGACTTGTAGTTATGGCTACCTATTTGAAAAAGAGAAACCCAATTAGTGACGGCCTGAGGCCCCGCGGAAGCCGAACCTAATGTAAACGATAGGACTGACTCAGCATGCAGCCTCTGGGCTCCCCTCTCAGGGAGCTCCTGTATCTTGTCTCTGTGAAGAGAGACACTCAGGATCCACTTAGATACTAAGTTAGGAGGGAGTAGGGGGTGTGTAGGGAGTATATATCAGAGAAGTTGGAGAAAAAGGATATTGAATATAAGTGAATATGACCAAAATACGTCACAAGTGATCATGCATACGTTGTGCATGAAAGTCTCAGAGACTCACTGAGAATATTTTACTGACAATACAGGTTGGGGTGGCAGAGGACTCTCTGGGGGAGGGGGAAGAACTGACTTCTCTACATGTTTTATAGTGTTATGAAGAAGAAGAAGAAGAAGAAGAAGAAGAAGAAGAAGAAGAAGAAGAAGAAGAAGAAGCAGCCAAGACAAGCCCAACCTAGAAGGTTAATTCAGCTCCGAATGGTCAAATAAGGTTCTTGGCAAGAAGTAAATTCCCACCAGCCTGGTGATTAGGAAATCATGGGGACCCTGGCCTAGGCCATTTAAGCACATGGCTCACTGCTACAGCCTGATGGCCGAGAGCTCTAAGGTCATGCTACTCACCTGTCCAGACTGGAGAGAATTCAGCCTGAATAAGACCTACAACCGCAGTGGTGTGTGCCAGAGGGAATACTACTGACAGGTGCCGTTGGCACAGGCTGGCACATGCACATGGTAGGTCCCTACTGACAGGTGCCGTTGGCACAGGCTGGCACATGCACACGGTAGGTCCCTACTGACAGGTGCTGTTGGCACAGGCTGGCACATGCACACGGTAGGTCCCTACTGACAGGTGCCGTTGGCACAGGCTGGCACACGCACATGGTAGGTCCCTACTGACAGGTGCCGTTGGCACAGGCTGGCACACGCACATGGTAGGTCCCTACTGACAGGTGCCATTGGCACAGGCTGGCACACGCACATGGTAGGTCCCTCAGAATCTTCTGATGAATGAGTGGCATGCACGAACCACTCTAGTTTGTAAGGTGTTTTGTAAAACTTAGTACATGCTATTCCTTCAACAGACTAAGGCTCCATGGTGCCATAGGCACTACACTAGGTATTCATGTGAACCAAGCATATGTGGACTTTTCTTCTCTGACCTTCTAATGGGGAACATGGGTCAGTACAGTTTAAATTCAGAGTGTCCCTTGTGAGCTGTTGATGTGGCTATGGAATGTAACCCTTGAGACACAAAGTCTTTCTGGTGGATATGGGCCACTGGGTAAGGGTTTTGAGGGGAACAGCATGGCCCCGCTCCCGGACTCCCCTCTTCCTGGTTACAAGCCAATGCATAAGCACCTGCCACTGTAGAGGGAGCTGTCCTAGCTGCCCTGGCTTCCTCTTCACAGAGGACCTCCTGAAACCATGAGTCAAAGCCATCCTCCGCCTCCCTTAAGATGTTCTGTTCCAGCAACACACGAACTAACTCAGGGGCAGAGAGGCAAACGGGCATCGTAGCGAGCTCTAGAACCAGAGAAGGGGGCACTGCAGGAGCGTGAAGGAAGGGACAGGCCTGGGGAAGAAGCCATGAGGCTCTTTAGTTCCCGAGAATAACCCAACACGTCATGCAGAGCACACAAGGTTTCGAGACGAGCCTTTCTGGGTTCCCGGGACAGACAAACACAGACCTGAGGCTCCACGAGCCGAGGCACGGGAGGATTTGGTCTTGATGTTAGTTCATGGCGAAGATACTGCCATTTGTCACCGCTCTGGGACTGAGGTGGCAAGGCTGGATCTGAAGCTGCATTCCCAGGACGAGGGACCTTGCTGCTTTTTGAGGAGAGAAAAAAATGAGGTGTGTGTATGTGAGAAAAGAAATGACACAAAGACAATCTCATATTACATTTAGCCAATGTTCCATGCAGGATTTTAAAATAAGCAATTCTCCCAATAATAAATATCCAAATGGGGCTGGGTGGGCCAGAGAGTTGGCTCAGAGGTTAAGAGCACTTACTGCTCTTGCAGAGGACCCAGGTTTAGTTCCCAGAACCCACACAGAAGTTCACAACCCTCTGTAAGTTCAGTTTCAGGGGATTTGCTAACCTTTGCTGACTTCTGTGGACACCAGGTGCACAGGTGGTACACATATATACACAAAGGCATAACACTCATACACGTAAAATAAATAAACCTATTTTTTTTATGGGACTGGGGATGTCACTCAGCTGGCGGAGTGCTTCTAGTTTGCACAATGCCCTCGTTTGAGTGCTTCACAAGGTAGTGGTAGTGTGGTAGCGAAGATCCGTAATCTTAGTATTCAGGGCTGGAGGCAGGAGGATCAGAAAGCCATATAGCAAGTTTGATGCCAGATTGGGTTACAAAATAACCCTGTCTCAAAATAAATAAACAAAGAAGAAAAAAAAAACCCAAACAATATGACTAATAAATGGCCAAAATAGCTAAAAATGCTTTCTCTAAGGCTGGAGAGATGGCTCAGAGGTTAAGAACAATGGCTGCTCTTCCAGAGGACCCAGGTTCAGTTCTCAGCACCCACACGTTGCTCACAATTGTCTCTTACTCCAGTTCCAGGGGATCCAACAGTCAATTCTGGCCCCTCCAGGTTCCAGGCACGCAGTGGTGCACAGACATACATGCAGGCTGAGCGCCCGCCCGCACACCTACAACAGTTAGAGGATTGTAAAATGCTTTACCTGGAAGCTGATCGCCGATTTGCATCTTCATCCTCTTGGTGACACTGCAGCCATGTTTTCTTGGCGTTCAGTTCTGTGAACTTGAGCAAATCTTTCTGCTCTGACGGTTTTAACTCCAGAATCTGCAAGGGAATGCAATGTGAACGGCTCAGCCCACCTCGCTTTTCCTATTAGCACTCTAAAAAAACGCTTCCTGCTGGGGTCATCCAGCTTCGCACAACTTCTCAAGTCAGCGCCGCTTCTCTTGCTTGCTTAGTCTAACCATCTACTTCCACGAAACTTAGTTAAACATTTTGGCTGTGGCTTACTGGGTTCTATTGCCAGCATTGCAAACAAACAAACAAACAAACAAACAAATAGACAGACAAAAACCCAAAGATACAATGAACTAGAAAAACCATAAAACAACCATACAATAGCCAACTGTTATTTAAACTATATTGGATGCACATGGGGGAAATTATCAATGAACATGCTTGGAGGTAATAAGCAAAGCAGGGCTAAGCTTGCCCTGGAGGTGGTCACTTAGTTTGATTAATATGCAACCTAAGGAAGGTTCCGTCCCCAGTGGAAGTAGACAGAAGCAGTCCAGTCAGAGGCTCGCCTTGCAGGCCTGAGTACTCATTCTTCAGTTATAATGCAGCCCTCCAATGGCAGCCTGAGCTTCAGTCCCAAGAGAAATACCATCTAGAAGGCTGGGCTCTGGTCCTTACAGCTGGGAGGGTGGGAATTACCTGTGGCTGGGGAACATCCTTCTGTCTGCTGAACTGCGGCCTTTCAGTTACAACAGATTCAAGCTCAGAAAGGCTAGCTGGCTGGTCGACGGCGTGGGGCTCTGACAGTTTAAGAGTGGAGGAATGCTGAAAAACCAAACAACATTTGCGTGTTCCATGACGGGAGAGTAATTATTTACAAAGGCCCATGTGGGTCTCAGCTACCAACACAGCAACAGAACAGAGTAATTGTCGGACCTATTATTTACCATACTACTGTACTCTTAACAGTTTTCTTTTAAAGTTTTTGTTTTTGTTTTGTTTGTTTTGGTTTTTCAAAATTGGGATTTTCTGTGTAGTAGTCCTGGCTGTCCTGGAACTCTCTCTTTCTCTGTAGACCAGGCTAGCTTCGAATCCAGAGATCCACCTGCCTCAGCTTCTTGAGTGCTGGAATTAAAGGCCTGTACCAGCACCCACCTCCCCCCAGCTATTTAACATAACTACATGCACTTATTTCCCATCAACTTCTGGAGCCACGCCCTCTAGCAAAATTATCATCTTCTCCCATCTCACCTCCTCAGTCCAATTTGTCCAGTGAATTTGTAAAAGCCCAGAAATACATTATCCTTTTTAAAAGAGCAAAGTTTAAAAAAAGAAAAGAAAAAAAAAAAAGCTCCAGCTGGTGAGATGCTGAGTTCGAATCCCAGCAACCACAGGGTGGCTCACAACCATCCGTAATGAGATCTGATGCCCTCTTCTGGTGTGGCTGAAGACAACTACAGTGTACTTATGTATAATAATAAATAAATCTTAGCCGGGCGTGGTGGCGCACGCCTTTAATCCCAGCACTCTGGAGGCAGAGGCAGGCAGATTTCTGAGTTTGAGGCCAGCCTGGTCTACAAAGTGAGTTCCAGGACAGCCAGGGCTATACAGAGAAACCCTGTCTCGAAAAACCAAAAATAATAATAATAATAATAATAAATAAATCTTAAAAAATAAAAAAGCTCAAAAAGAACCGAAAGGGATAGTATTATGTTCATAAATAAAAGTATCTCTTATGTACACTTTCCATCTTTTTAAAGAGGAAAGTGTGAAGATGACAGAGAGACCACGTAGCCCGTGTGCCCGAAGCCAGCCTCGTTCCTGTGATCCTAAGTCCCCAAGTGGGAACCAGTCATTAGCTTTCATGCAAATCTTTTGCAGTGAGATCCACTTCTAAGATGCATGTTTACACTTAAAAAACACTGAATGCTTTACATGTCACAAGAACACTTTAACTATAGATCAGTATAAATATGTATTTATAAATCAGGGCCAAAAGCGCTCTGGAAACAGATTTTGTTTTTATGAAATAACATTTTATTCTATTACATTTTATTTAGTTAGTTTGAGACAGGGTCTGACTATGTAGGCTTGGCTGGCCTGGAACTTGATATATAGAGCAGGCTGGCCTTGAACTCATAGAGAGATCCATCTGCTTCCCGAGTGTCAGAATAAAGATGTGTACCATTGACTTGACTTTCTTGAGACCTGCTATACTGCCAAGGATGCCCTTGAACTTTTGATCCTCCTGCCTCTACCTCCCCAGTGCTAGGATTACCTGCTGTCGTGGGGATTGAAGCCAGGTCTTAACATATGCTTGACAGGCACTCTTGGGCTATATCCACAGTCCTGATATAAAACTTTTATATTATCTACCTATATATATTTTTTTTCTATGATGACTAGATTTTCTAGTCAACTGGAGCCAATCAAATTCATTACTTTTATTAAAAATTTTAAATATATTGGTGTGTGTGTGTGTTGTAGTGTTCATATGGAAGCCAGTTGACAACTTCTGGGAGTTGGTTCTCTTCTACGTGGGCTCAGGGAATTGAACTCACGTCATCAGGCTTGCAGGGCAAGTTCTTTTACCCCTAAGACATATTGCTCACTCCCCAAATTCCTTTAAAATATACCCCTCCCCATGAAGAAGCCTTTATATCAGATCACCATCAACAGAATTCTCAGTCTCATGGAATCCATCCAAGCCAACCTGTTGCCATCATCCACTACCTAGGCCCAGAAACCTGCTCCGAGAAATGGAAATGCAATCCCGGAAGTCCGTGTGTCCTCTCCTTTCACAACGTCCTATGACTCTATAACGAGGATAGCGAGGATAGAGAGGATAGAGTCTCTGCCTTTGCTTTGTCACGTCCACCTGGAGCGCTGCTGTCGGCAGGCTCTAGGATGTCCGCACATCCTCGTGCCTACCTGGTCCTCACTGTACTTCTCCTGAAGCATCATCTGGACCTTTTCCAAGTTGCACTTCACAGTCTTGAGTTTCCAGGAAAGGGCTTCAGCCTCATGTTGAGTGGTTCCACAGTCTCCCAGGCCCTGGTCTTTGCAAGTCTCTAACAGAGAGGCGACCTTGTATTCAATCTCTGTCAGCATATCCTAGGAGAGAACATCACTGAATTATCCACAGTGGATTTTTTTAGGAGGGAAGAGTAAAGATTGAACCAGGGCCATGTGCGTACATTGCATGCTACCTACATCTAAGCTGAACCCCTACCCCATGGAGTCAGTCTCCAACATAAGTGGGATTTATTTTCTTTACTTGAGAATATGAAAGTTCCAGAAAGAGGATGAAAGGGACCTTGGAAAAACACAAACTTTGACATGATTCTGTGTTGAAAATCAGGGGTATCAGTGCAGTGGTAGCACAGGTGTGTGCTTTGTGTTTAATGACTTAAAATCCTGTAGAGTATTTAAACACAAGGTTAAGTGGAAAACCTGAATATTTCCCCCACCTTCCTAATCTTTCTGTTGTAGCACAAGTGTCAATCAAAGGAAAATAAAAAAACCATTCCACACACTTACTGACAGTTCCTCGCTGCTCATTTCTTGCTTTCTCAAGCAAACCCAAAGATTGGAAGAACATGGCAGTAATTTAGAACTTCAATTGCTGAGTGACTGATACCACCTGCCAATCAGCTGCAGAAAGTGCATTTCCCAGTAAGCCAGGCTCTTTGTGTTTCTCCTCAACGTGTTCCTGCACTCTCTCGACGCTCAGGGGTTCATCAATCCTTCCAACTGGCTGGGCACAGGGTCAGCAACCATACATACCCACACCCCAGCCAAGGCCATTGGCACAGAAATCAGTGTGGGGCTAAAGCCAAGTTCCGTTAAAGGAACACTCCACCTCCAAACAGAATTCCAATAACATGTCTCATAAAAACTTTACTGCGTCCCGGCAGGCTTTTCAGAGCCTTAGCCGTACATACTTCCACACAGAAGCTTTTGGAGCGGGCTGTTTCCAAAGGCAGTCACAACTTTATGCTAGCTTGCTTATCCACACAGCGGTTTTATACAAATATTTTCTATGTCTACAAACCGAAGCTTCCCATGGACTGTTTCAATAGCTGAAAACGGATATTCCATGACTCGCTTAGTCTCCTGCTTGTTATAGCCCAGGCTGGCCACAAATTCACTTAAGCTGTTTCTAGGACTTCTGTCTGCTAATCAATGCTGTCACAGTTAAAGGTTTCTTTTAAATGTTATTTATTTATTTATTTATTTAATTTTTATGTGTATGGATTTTTTGTCTGCATGTGTGTTTGTGTAGCATGTGTGTGTGTAGTGCCCTCAAAGGCCAGAAGAGGGAATCAGATCCCTTGGGACTGCAGTGACAGATGGTTGTGAGCCACTATGTGGGTGCTGGTAATGGAACATAGGTCCTCTGGAAGAGCAGCCAGTGCTCTTAACTGCTGAACCACGTCTCCAGCCCCATAGATTACTTTCTCAAGATCAATCTTTTTCGTGTGTGTGTGTGTGTGTGTGTGTGTGTGTGTGTGTGTGTGTGTATGTTTGTAATCTCACTGGGTAGTCTTGGCTGACCTGGAACTGACTTTGTGGACCAGGTTAGCCTTAAACTCAGAGATCCACCTGCGTATGTCTGGAATCAATGGCATGAGTTACTGGGGCCAGCAAATATTTTCTTTCTTTAAAAAGTTTTTCTATTTTTTAAAAATTTCCTTTCTTTCTCTTTCTTTTTCTTTTTTAAGTTTATTTTTCTGAGTCAGCACTTGGAAGGTAGATCCAGGCAGATCTCTGTGACTTCTAGGCTTGTCAGCTCTATAAACCAAGTTCTAGGTCAGCCTGGGCTATATGATGAGACTCTAGTTTTTTTGTTTGTTTTGTTTTCAAAGGCATTATTAGGTCAGAGAAAAAGAACATTTTATATTTTCCCAAGTGAGTGACCTTCCAAAATGTTGATTCAACAGACAAAACTACCAGACATGAATCAAGATTTTTCTAATTTTGTCAGGATGTTATAAATTTTATGATTGTAAAAACAACAACAACAAAATTGCTGTTTTAATTCACATACTTTGTGTGTTTTGAGACAGGGTCTCACCTAGCCCAGGCTGGCCACAAATTCACTATGTAGCCAAGGATGGCCTCTGCTCCCAATTGCTGAGGTCAAAGGTGCATGCCACCCTTGGCTCACCGTGTGACCTGGTGCAGGACTGACCTCAGGGCTGTCTACATGCTCAGCAGGCCCTCTACCAATCCCAGCACTCATTTATACGTGTTTAAATTTAATTCTCTCTTCAAGCATTAAATTATCAAATATATTGTTTCCTTGACTGATCTATTTGTCTTCTGGCCACTTTCTACCATAACCTTATCTTTTTCTTTTTCTTTTTTTTTTTTTTTTTTTAATACAGAGCATTGAGGGCCCTTTATGTTTCAATATGGAACCATAGGTGTCAATATTGTCATATAAATG
>LR752272.1:0-71860 GCA_902729485.2 Mus minutoides | reverse complement strand
CACTTGCTCTGTCTGCCACAGGTAAGACTAGTCAATTAAATGCCTCGCCTCTCTCCATCCAGGTTCTCCATTGAGCTAGGCCATTATCTAGATGCCTAAGCCCTCTAACCTCTAGGAAGAACTTCTGGTTCCTTAGACTCATAGTCCTGCCAAGTCTGCCCACAGCAAGCTTGCTGGGTGATACTGCCCCCTGGTGGGCACATCTTGTCTTTGCATAGTCCCGCACTCTAAAAAGGACGCAAAGCAGCAAGAGGATGGGGCTATCCTGGTGGTACCCAAGCCGTTGGCACCAGGGCTACCTGTTGGTAGCACATCAGCATCAGATAGCCTTAAAGAGCTGGAGTTCAAACTTGAGGATGCTTGAGGCACAACTTAGTATAGCCCTGGTCTGTTACTGGGCCTAACTTTACCCCCGGGAAGGCCAACCAGAATAGACTAACTATTAGAACTATCAAGCCTGTCCTACCCTGTCGCCTCCCTCTGCAGGTAGTTCTGGGTAGATGAAAGGGAGGTGTATCCACCTCCAGTGGGATTGGCTACCCCAACCACAAGACAGGCTCCTTCAGGGAGAGCTTCTGGTGTGAGGGCCAGAGACAGGAGGGTGTCTTCATCCCTGGTAGGAGGCCAAGGCTGGTCTGCAGGGCACAGCTTGGGGAGAGGCCACCTTAAGCAGTCAGCAAACCTCTGCTGTTGTGACAGCAATCACAGGGCTGAGGTGTCGTCATCCCAAGCCCCTCCCTGGAGAGACACAGAAGTCCCCGCCTTTGGGCTGAGCCACGGGAGCTTTTTCTCAGAATGACTTCAGACAAGGAAGCTGAGCTCCTCAGCCTTCCTGAGCTCAGTGCGCCCCTGCTAACAGGGCACGCAGCGTTAGCTGGTCTTGGCGAGCTTGGACGTTTAGTTTCACTCCAATGAACTCATTATTTATTCACGATAATCTTGTGGTTACGGATCACAGGAACAGATACTGGGTTCAGTTTAATGCCAGAGTCTTGTGAGTTCATCTCATTTAGTCCCGACAAAAAATTTTTCTATGAGCTAACCTATGCTATCGGAGGAGGAAAATCAGGTTGAGAAGGGAACTCATTGGTCAGTGTTCACAGTTCATGTGACCCCGGGCTGATTTCCTATTCTAGACTCTGGGCTGTTTTCCAATCCTGTCCCCTCGGAGTGGTTGATCACACACAGAATTTCAGAGACTCACCGGGAACACGGTGAGTGGCTTTAGAGCCACGGGAGGAGCAGCCTGCTGCTTTAAGAGCACATTGCCCCACCTTGGCAGGAGGTTGGTGACTAGGTAAACCCTCATTCCTCCCTGCCAGTCTTACCTGGCACCCCGCCAGCTCCTCTTCCACCACCTGCTGCATGTCCGTGTCTACAGTTTCCGGCTCAAAGGCCACGCTGGCCTGTTGCAGCCACAGCTCCAGCTTGGCCACCTGGTTCTTGCAGACACGGAGGACGTCTGCAGGCTGAGGCCTACTTCTCTCCACGGTGGCCTCAAAAGCTCCTTGTTCTCGAGGAAAGTCCAGGAGTGCAGCCTCAATGGGGGGTGTGGCACCCTAAAATGAAGCCAAAGATAATCCAGCAGTGAGAAGGCAGGAATCCAAGGCTTTTCCACCCCGGGTTTGGAAAGACCCGGGAAAGACCTGCCTCTCCCTCTCCCCCTCTTCCCCGGTTAAAAGAAACAAAGTAAGGATAGAAGGAGGAAGAAAAGAAAAAAGAAAAATGCACCTCCACACTCATAGCAACAGCCACGTGACCCGGCGGCACGGGTTTCCAGGCAGCCGACCTGCATGTACACAGGTACAGTGTTCCTGGGCGCAGAGGCGGAGAGTGGCGATCCCCGGGAGACAGGTGAGGGAGAGAGTGTGTGTGAGGGTGTGTGTCCCAAACACTTCAGGGAGCTGGCCAGTGCTTAAAGTGGCATGACACATGATGATTAAGCAAGGCTGTGCACCCAACAACCAAAACTAAAACCGAACCAGAAAAATGGCCTCTTCATGCCAGCAGGGCTAACAATATGCTGGAATCTGCCGCCCGATTGTAACGTCTTCCCAAGTAGCAAGATTACATACACTTTAGTTTCTCTTTATCCATCTAAATTCCCTATTGAAAACAGGTTGGGGCAAGTAATGAACTTCCTGGAGCAATAAAGCATGTTTTCTCCCTTCCCCCAGAGGGGGGGGAAAATACCTAAGCTGGCTTTTGCTTTTTCAGAAGAGGAGTTAAGAACTGACTGCAATAAAAAACAAAACAAAATAAAACAAAACAAACAAAAGCCGTGTGCAAACTTGTTAGCATCTATCTAACAAAGCGCGGCTGAGACAAACAACAGACTTCTAACAGGAGCTGCTCACAAACACACATCCTACCTCAAAAACTATAACCTCAGAGGGGTTAGATTCTTTCTGACTACTTACTACTTTACATGTCTTTGCTCTTTTCCAGTAAAATGCTATTTCTAAGGCTTGGGTATCCTTGATGAGAGGACATTTGCCTGGCAAGTGAGAGGCCCTGAGTTTGATCCTAGCACCCCTAAGCCCCCCCAAACAACAACAACAACCCAACAAACAAAACCAACAATCTGTCTGCCCTCATCCACCCATTGTTATAGTTTTCTTCATGGTTGGCACTCTCGGCTCCCTCAGTGTTTTACCTGAGCCTCACATACCTCTCAGCCCACCCTTGCTCCACAGGTCTCAGTGGTCACTGTTAAGGTAAACAGTCATTGGGACTACTGTCTAGCCTAACTAGTTATATAAATAGCTGATTAGCTATTTCCAAGTTTTGGGTATGACTATACCTTAGTGGCAAAGATTGTGTGGCCTTCTTTTTCTGCTATCTGAGATCGTCAGTTATAATATTAAGTGGTTAATCTGTAATAACTAATTTATCACCTATCTTAATTTATTCTAGATTTGTATTTGACTACCTCTGGCAGGCCATGTACATACAGTTTTAAGCGGCAGTACTAAGGCGGTCTGCTTTCTTACTACAACACTTCAGGAGGAAGTGAGCAAGCTGGGTGACTAATCTGCCCTTTATTTAAACCTGAGAAGACTCCAAAGGGGGTGGGAGGAAAAAACAATTATGTGCAACCTTAGAAGAGCTCAAAGTGGCCTCAGGATGCTCAGGATTCTCGGGGTGTACCGCTCGCTCCCCACCCTACTTTCCCAGAGATGGTAGTCAGTTCTAGCCTCCCATGCCACCAAAGTGCTTCTGAGAAGTGTAGGCCTGGACATAGGCTACTAGCACAGGGGCTCTGGCTCTATCATCTTCAAATCAGGAGTCCCCAGTAACTTCCTAAACAGCAACTCTGCTTCTGTAAACCCTGCTTGCCCTAAATCCTGAGGGCAGAAATCATTTCAGTCCATGTTTTACAAACTGCAGATTTTAGGGGTGTTAAAAAGTGTTACCACCGTGTTTGCTGCTACATAAGAATCTGTCTGGCCTCTGATAAGGAAACTAAAGATTCTATCTTTTCTTGATATTACTTATTCTTAATGACTGCTGTGCCTCACTTATCATATTACAAGACCAGTTGCCCACCACAAACCTCTCTCTCTCTAGTCCCCATGTACAGATGAGCAAACTCAGGCATAGCTTTGAGAGTCCGTTCAAACTGCTGAAGCCAATGCTGGTAAGTAGAACTGTAACTCAGTCCCTCATTTCACTATGGTTTGCCATCTGTAACTCCATATTTCCCCAGCCTCACAAACTCTCTGGCATCCATGTTAGACATCTGCTTTAGCGTGTCACTGATCTAAAATAAAACCCCAGCTTCTTAAACTATAGTTGTTGTGACCCTCAATGAAGTCCCAGAACTGAATGTCCACGTTATGAAAAACCCTCCAATAGTAAAAGGTTTCTAAATATAAAATATGGATCTTTAAAAAAAAAAAAAAAGCAAGGCCTGGTAGCGGTAGCGCACGCCTTTAATCCCAGCACTTGGGAGGTAGAGGTAGGGAGATTTCTGAGTTCGAGGCCAGCCAGGGCTACACAGAGAAACCCTATCTTGAAAAACAAAAAACAAACAAACAAACAAAGTAATGGTTTGTGAACCAGAACTCCAGGAAAGAAGTGGTTCCTGCAGAGACCTATTGACTAATCATAGAGATTGGCATGTTGCAGATCCAGGTCTAATGAACTCACCTCAGGCTACCTTTAGAGGCCCCCTTCCCCAATAGCAAACAAAACCCTAAAAGTGTCATCAGCTAGCGTCTGAGGCCTATAGGAAAGCCTCCCCATCTTGCTGTGACGACCTCTCTGATGTTCTCACCAATGTATTTTATTTGTTTGGATTTATGACTTTCCGTAATATGGGAAACAAAGATTTCTAATATTTTCCTACTATTAGTCCTCGGCATATTTCAAAAGTAGCGCGTCTGTGAACTCGATTGTGTTAGAACATACACAAACTCATGGAGCTGGAACACACTGCTGAATAGTGAGTAACTCATCAAAGAAATCAAGAATAAAATAAAAATGTTCTGAGAATCAAATGGAAATAAAACATAACATTCATTAAAAAGAAAGCCTATGAAATATAAAGGAAACAGTCCTAAAGAGTCCAGTGCTTAACAGCACACACATATATATATATAAAACACATGACTTAGTATCATGGATTTCTGTTTTAAATATTTATTTTCATGCAACATAAGCCAGAACTGACTCAGAATTTTCCTAAGAGTACTGTAATTCTCATCTTACCAGGGCTTTTAACTTCTAAAGTAAGGCACTGAAGCTATACAGGACTGATGGCATAGGGACTGAAGCTATACAGGACTGATGGCATAGGCACTGAAGCTATACAGGACTGATGGCATAGGGACTGAAGCTATACAGGGCTGATGGCATAGGCACTGAAGCTATACAGGACTGATGGCATAGGCACTGAAGCTATACAGGACTGATGGCATGGGTACTGAAGCTATACAGGACTGCTGGCATAGGCACTGAAGCTATACAGGACTGATGGCATAGGCACTAAAGCTATACAGGACTGATGGCATGGGCTGCCATATCTATGGAGCCCTCAGCTATCCTTCACTAGGGGTGTGGTCGCCAGTGAGAGGGAAATGGCTCCAGGCAAGAGAAAGAAGAGCTTTGGAGTCACCAAAGGGCTGTCCCTGCAGTAGCCAAAGGTGACATGTTACTGCTTTTTATCTCTCAAAAGCCTACCCAAGATCTGAGCATAAGCCTGCAACCTAGCACTAGGGAAATTGAGTCAGGAACACTACATATCTAAGGTCAGCCTGATATAGGGCAAGAATATTTCAAGCAAACAAAAACCAGAAACCAACCAACCAACTAGCCAACCAACAACCAAGAGACCAACCAGCCAGAGAACCCACAGAAGCTCTGCTAAGAAGAAAAGAGAAGCATCTAATTCACAGATGTTGAGCAGCCATCCAGCCACACAGTTACATACTCAAGATTTTAAGTCGGGAGGCACTTACGCACTGGCCTTCAAACTTAACTGTGACACCCAGAAACAATCAGGCTCTGGAGACATAATGGCTTTAAGCCTCAACAGATCCATCTGTCAAGTAGCAGCTACCTAACATGGCTATTGTGGAGGCTAAGAAAGATACTATTCAAACCTCAGTATGTGGCCTACACTAAGCAGCACCTCAATTTCCCCTTTTCTCTTCCCCGAGTACCATGTTCAGGGTAAAAGACAGTACAGAGCAACCACACAAGAGTACACATTATGCAGAATTTCTATTAGAGCCAAAACACGGCCAAAGCCGTGGACACACACACACACACACACACACACACACATCATACGTATGCCACAGTAATGCGTGAAGGTCGGGTAATGATTCTGCAGACTAGTTCTCTGCTGCTTTTACAAAGGTTTGGGGGGGACTTAAGTTGCCAGGCTGTATTGCAGCTGCCTTTACACACTGAGCTGTTTTGTTGGCCCTACATCCCGTTTTTAACCGAGTCTTAAAAAGAGCAGACCATGAATCCAAGAGATGGCTCAGTGTTTACACAGCTCTCGCTGCCTTGGCACAGAACCCAGCTTCAGTTTCCAGCACCTCCATGCTGGCTCACAGTCAACCATCCACAACTCCATTTGAGGGGAGCCAATGTTCTCTTCTGGCCTCTGAGGGCCATGCAAGCAAGTGGTGGGTGCATAAACATACATGCAGGCCAAACAGCCACATGTAAAATAAACATAAATAAATCTAAAACACAAACCAAACTAGCAAAAAAATTAAAAGTAATAATAAAAACAAAACAAAAACCCAGACCAATTCTGGCTTGCAAAAATCAAACAAAAACCATAGAACAATGTAGCAGGTCAAGGACTTTCCTGGACCTGTGCTCAGTACTGCCAGTGAGTCTACAGTTGTGACATCTGTCACCTTGCTGGGCAACACTGTAAGAGAGGTGGAAAGGATGGGAAGGGGGCAGAGGTGCGACACTGTGACAGTTACTGTTCATTTTTGTAAGAGCAGAAAAAAAAAAGATCGAGACAAAAGACATAAAAACATGACCCCATATGGAAAGGGACTTCAAAGTGTCCTGGGTCCCTTTTAGGGGCTATTTACTGAACCCCTGGAGCTTCAGGGTCAAATAGCAGGCCTAACCTGGAAGCAGGGTCCAGGCAGTAAGGCTCCATGAGAATGGCGTGGGTTTCAAACTAGGAAGTTAGAAGGGAAGGTTCTGGGGCAACTCCTTACTCTCTTATTTAGTTCCCATGGTTTACTCTCTGAATCTGATCCTCTTTTGTAAACATAAGGTGGGTTATTAACTTGCCTAATGATCTTATGATTAAGCAACAAAGAATATAAAAGTGCTTTTTCTAAACAGGCCCTTGATCAATAAGTACTTGTCTCCATTTCACCGCCCCCTGCCCCCAAGTGTTATACACACAGATTAAACACAACATTAACACAACGACTATTTCAGGCTGACAATGGAAAAGTCAACAGCGGGTGGGTTAAGCTTGTAGTGGGACAGGGGCTGACAGCATTCATGATGGTGCTGGCCTTCACAGGGAATGTCTCGATCAACACACACAGCATCACAGACATCAGATGGCCACGGGGCAAGCCTGGGGGGGTGCCACTCTGGGAATCTGAGCAGCTGGCTTGTCATCAACAGGTCCCAGGGACTCACCTCTTCTGCTTGGCTGAGCCTCGGGGATGGTTCTGGCCTTTCCTCGGTGCTTTCTGAGTCTGCGGCAATGGTGTGCACCATGGAGCTGTCACAGGTGCTAATTCTCCCATCTGCATCCTGTGGAGAAAAGAATCAGCTTCTAGCCAGGCTTGCTGCCAGGAGGGGCCTCTCTCTTCCTCATCTGCGTGTCTACAGACCCTGCTCCCAGGGGAAGTCAGGTGTGTTATTTTTTAAAAGGTATTTTTTTAACCTTATTATTTGTACATGTGTGTATGTATATACCTGTGTGAGTTTATGTCAGCCATACATGTATAGGATCCTGTCAAACAAAACAAAACAAAACAACAAAAAAGCAAGGAAGGACTAGACAATGAGTAGCCACACAGTATTTACTTAAAAACTACTGATTTTTAAAAAAGATAATCAATATAATCATGATTGATACATGGACCTGTATTTCAAAGCATCATGCTGTATTTCCTAAATATGTACAATTTTGTCAAAAAAAAATTGGTGGAAGCATTTCCTGATCTAGTCATTCTTTGTAACGAATCCTCTGTCATTTTCAGTCTTCGTATGGGCCACTCTGAAGGCTTGGGGGTGCGGAGGGCAAGGTGAACAGAGAGGAGCATGGGAAGAAAAGTCAGACACTAAGGAGCTCCGACAACTCCCTTGGTGACTTCCCCAGTTACCTGCACGATGGTGGCTGAGGAGGAGGACGCCCCATCCCCTTCCAGATCCGTGCTGTGCTTCCCCAGAAGAGACCAGGATGCAGACGGTGGCTCTGTTCTTCTATGTCCATCCTAAGACAGTGCTCAATTGGTTAGCAAAGAGAAATATCTCCTTTTCAGAACTGGAATCCTACTCAGCTCCTCTAAACAAGACTCAGCCTCCTGGGCAGTTGGCCGCGGCTCTTACTTTCCCTCTACCCCACATCAGTTGAATTTCTCACACTAAATCATGTCTCCACATGTGAATGCTTTCCTTGAGCCTAAAACACCCTTAATTTTCTTTACTAAAGAAAATATATCCACACAGAGGATTTATAAAAGCTGTTTCAGAATTTTACCTGTTTTGGTAAATGTAATCTTGGATGATGTTCCAAAAATTAGACTGTTAGGTTTAAGAAGAAGAAAAAAAAATTGCTCAGGCCCACTAACTTCGGGAAGACAAGTTAGACCAAGGCTTTGTTTGGTTCAGTGATCGAGTTCTTGTCTAGCACATGAGAGGTTAATCTGAATAAATGAATGAATAAATGAATACATATGAATGAGAAAGTCTAATAGACATCAACACATCTCTCATAATGACGTTTAGTCAAAGAGCTGGAAAATGCCTCGTTCTGGAAAGGACCTGGAGGAACAGACTCATGGGCACTGTTCAGGATTACAGATGGAGAACAGCACAGAGGCATCTCACAAAACTAAACTATAACACCCCATGCTTCCACAATTCCACCACGGGCCACACGCCCAAAGGAGGTGGGTTAGCGTGTAGTGGAGATGTCTGTACACTCGTGCTTACTGTGGCATCATTCACAACAGCAGGTCATGGAATCAACCTTAGTGTCAGTCAGTAGATGAACAGTTAATGAAAATGTGTATCTGCCCATTGTGGTGGCCCATGCTACCTCAGTCCTAGCACTTGCGAGGCAGAGGCAGGTGGGTCTCTGTGAGGTGGAGGCAAGCCTTGTTTACAGAGTGAGTTCCAGGCCAGTCAGGGCTACATAGTGAGACCCTGTCTAAACAACAAAGCAAAACAAAATGTGGTGGATATACCCAATGCAATACCATTTCACCACAGGAAGAAGTGAAATGGTATTTTTTAGTTGATTTTTTTTTTTAACATTCCTCCTGAATGTAAATTTGTACCATTTAACTGACTATTGGTGTAAAATCTTATCATGTGTATAAAAATAAAAAAGATCCCAAATAAAAAATAACAAACAAACAAACACAAAACCCTGAGGATTCAGTCGTCTGTAGTGACACAGATGAACCAGAGAATATTAGCTTAAGTACAATAACTAAGCCAGGCACAGGACCACAATCACGACATGGCATCACTTAAACATCAAGCATAACAAAGTTGACCTTGTCAAGACACAGCATAAAACAGGGTACAGTGGATAGATAGAGGGGATTAGCGAGACATTGATCAAGGATGCAAATTTTCAGTTAGTCAGGAGGATAACAACCAAGAGATGCATTAGATGTCACACACACTTGTAAATTGTTTAGACAGAGGCTAAATGTTCTTATCACACAAAAAATAAGAGTTTGTGCTGAAATGCATGTTAAATAGAAGCATTAGGCACTCCACTGTGTGTCTCAGGAGCATGTGAATGTCTGAAATGGAAGTGTGTGTGTGTGTGTGTGTCTTCTTTGCTTGGGCCCTGGGTCCTCAGACTGTGAATTGAGGTTGTCTGGTGGTCAGAGTGCAAAGCAAACTGTCACCCTCACCCTACAACTCCATGCTCTAGTGACACTCAACAGGACAAAGCGTCTGCTCTGTGTGACAATGGAGCCATGGAATAGTCTACAAAACCAGCAAAAAAAAAAAAAAAAAAGGCTTGTGGCTACACCTGAGTCTCATAAGCCTCACACTGCTGCCAGCTTCGTCTTTGAGTATAAGCTGTGGGGTGTCTTACTGTTACAAGTATGAGATGGAAATTGGTACCAAGAAGGTCAAGTTGCTTTCAACCAGTTACAATGAAGCAGTAAGAATCAGCTACATTAGTGGCAGACACAATTCATGTCCTTGATAATACTACTCTAAAACAAAAAACACATCTCAAATATGCAAGACAATTATTAGCTAAACAACAAACAAACAAAAACAAACAAACAAACAAACAAACACAAAAACCAACCTCACCAAGCCCAATACTCTCAAAGCCCCAGAGGAAGAATTCAGGAGTCTGCATCCGACAGAGGACTCCTTTACATCAACTAGCGCCTCTCCTCCGGGGCAAAGTGGGCTTAGATGAACTTAAGAATATTAATAACTGAATAAGTACTGCAGTCTCAATTTAAAAAAATAAATAAATAATTAACTTTAAAAGCCTTAGGTTTTCCTGTGTTTTCTCTGACATTCACTTAGAGATCTGGTCCTAGCTAGTTCAAACAGGAAAACTGTTTTCCTGGGAGCTGGAGAGATGGTGCTCTTGCAGGGACTGAGTTCGATTCCCAGCACCCATTCTGAGATCTGTAATCCAGTTCAAAAGGATAAGACACCCTGGCCTCTGAAGGGACCTAGCTTTATGTCCTGTGTATGTTTCCCGCCCCCATCCCAACATATAGATAGTCCAAAAATAATAAAATAAATATATTTTTTTTAAAAAAGGAGAAAAAAGTTTTCCTTACTTCACTCTTCACGGAGCTTTCTTCTGCCTCCTCCTTGACCACTGGCAGGAAGGACATGGAGTTTGTTCTGCTCAGCTGAAAGGCACAGCACGGGAGCACTTGCAATCAGGATGTGGACCAGCATCACATCCTGGCCTGGCTGCATTTTTACGTAGCTAAATTTTTAAGCATTGTCCAATCCGTCCACCAACGCCCAAAGTCTCTGGGGCCTCCTGCCTTTCAGCCTTTCAGCTAAGTCCAGCCTGTGGAGTCTCATTTGCATGATCCTCGAGGCCCCACCCACTTTCCTGTGGAGCCTCCTCATTTGCATGATCCTCACGGCCCCGCCCCCAAGGAGCTGGAGAGCAGTTCTCTACCGTGGACTCACAGTGGTCTCAGGCAAGGGACCACTTTGAGTCTTCAGTAAGATGACTGTTCTAAGGCAGATACTTCAAAGGTGGTTCCCTCCCACCTGCTCCGGGAATCTCATAAGTTTTGTTTTAGGTAACTCAAGCATAAGAATTCTGTGTTGGGCTCAGGGCAGACACGCCCGCCCGGAAGATTTGTGCTCAATAGTAAACAACCTCAAGTGGAGTATTTCCATTTAAGAAAAAAAAAAATTCCTTTGCTCTGGAAAGAGATATCTCATAGGCTGTTTGCTCTCCCATGGAATGTGGGGCCAGAATTAAGCGAAAGCCACACCTACCTTCCTTTCTGAAGCATCCCTCTCGACCACTGTACACTCGGAGGCGCCTGCAGAGGGCTTGTCTCCTACTTCTTGCTGTTCTTGCTTCAGGTGCTCATGAAGGGTCAATACAGCAGTCTTCAAGTCCACTAACAGATCCTCCTTTTTCTGGTTTAGATTCTGAATCTGCTTTTCCAACCTTTCGATCTCTCCCTGTTCAGAAAGAGTCGTGGGCATCATTTGAGAGAAATCAGAGTGGCTTTTGGATGCTCCCAGGAGCCAGCTTCCTTTAGTACAAGGGATGCGTACTGTCCTGGTCCAAGGCTACTGAACCCCCGTAGCTACTTCACAGACCTTGTAAAGCAGAGGATCTGGGGGTTGAACAAAGCATGTTCCCATGCTTGTAACAAGGTCCACAGGTGACTGATGTGCAGCAGGGGTGGGGCGCCAGGGCCGTAGTAGCTAACCACAGGACTCACAGAACCAGATTCCCCGGGCCAAGAACCACCAGAGTGTACTTTGATGAACACATACTTCCCACTTTGCGCGCAGAATATTGCAAGTACCTGTTGCCACGTTTTCCCCAGGAGATTATTAAGATTATTATTATTATATACAAGTAAGTTTTCCTAGATATGGAAAAGCCCACTGTCTGCCGAGTAGGATGATGGGATTATAGAATCTTAGGTTTTGTAGGAATTGTGGGTGACAGTTACTCTGACTCTCCAGTATCCCTTGTCTGAACGCCTCTTCAGAAAGCCAGCATTCATTCCAAATATCTCCCTAGCTGGAGTGTAGCTCCAGCAGCAGACTGCTTGCTTAGCATACATGTGACTCCTAATTTTGTCTCAAGTACAAACACATTCATACAAGTCTGTTTCTAATGTATTCCTTAAAATCCCTCACCAGCCAATATTCTTAAATTCACTAAATTTTGTATGTATATATATATGAATGGATGCGTGTGCACGTGAGTGTCATAGGTCAACCTCAGAGCTATCCATCCTTAAAAACAAACAAAAACACCCAGGGTCTTACTCATCCTAACTGGCTTGGAACTTACTATGTAGACCAGGCTAATCTCAGAATCAGAAGTCTGGTTGCCTCTTCCTTCTGAGTGCTGGGATTAAAGACATGTGCTACCACACCTAGCCCATATGGCTTATTTTTTTAAAAACAGAGTCTTTTTTTTTTTTTAATTTTTATTTTTCATTTACATTTCACATGTTATCCAGAAATTTTCCCTTACCCTCCTGCGTCCCCGCCCTGCTCCCCTACCCACCCCCTCCCACATAATGGCCCTGGCCTTCCCCTGTTCTGGGGCATATAGAGTCTGTATGACCAAGGGGCCTCTCCTCCCAATGATGGCCAACTAGGCCATNAATGGGTCAATTCCCAGTCTTCTACATGATAACCACCAGTTGTGCCAGCACCATTTGTTGAAAAGGCTGTCCTTTCTCCACTGGATAGTTTTAGCTCCCTTGTCAAAGATCAGGTGACCATAGGTGTGTGGATTCATTTCTGGGTCTTCGATCCTATTCCATTGATCTACCTGTCTGTTGCTGTACCAGTACCATGCAGAAAAACAGGGTCTTACTTGCTAGAACCCAACAAGTGAATTATGCTGACTGACCACCAAGTCCAGCGCCCGTCTCTGTCACCCTAGGGCTGAGATTACAAGCACATGCTACAACACTGCTCTTTCTTTGTTTAGCTTTCATATGGGTTCTGGGAATTGAAATGAGGTTCAACAAACAGACACCAACTGAGCTACCTCCTGAGTCCCCAAGTCATTGGATTTTACACCCAAGAAAGTAACATGTCACTATGAACAAGAGAGAGAGTTCTGAAGACTAGAGAAAGAAGGCAATTTCTGCCAAGGGTGGTGGGGCCAACCTTGGGCTTCCCTAAGACTCCTCGATTCTGACATTTATTGTTAAACTAATACCCCTATTCTGTCTACTTGGAGAGTTCTCTACTAGCAGAGTTAACTCTGAGTTGACTGTGTTTCATGTTCTACTTTCAATAAACACTAAACTTCAATAGGAGAGTCATAGGCTCCTCCAACAAAAGCAGTACCACAGCCATTAGGATAAATTCAGGAAAACAGCAACCAGTGATAAGTAGGCTGTAGGCACTGAGCTGTCATGTGCACTGTGGCACCCATAGCACTCTGGGAGCTTCTAATGGGTCCTGAGCTGAGAGACACTGTCTCTGAGGTTAATATCATTCCCATAATGATACTAAAATGTTACTGGCTGTTTTTACTGTGTTGGTACTTAAACTGAGGGCACAAATGGATTGGTGGTAAACCCACAGGCACCTTTTATGAAACAAGGTAGGTGACATCCAATTATTTAAGGTAGGAAAAGCTTGCCAATCCCATTTAAGAATGTCCTTGATGAAGACACGTTGGGGATAGTGGTAGAGTGCTTGCCCAACAAGTCCTGTGTTCAGTCCCCACATTGCATACCCCATACACATCTTTACTGCTCAGGTGACAAAAATGGAAGATGGGCTGTAAAGCACTGCTGTGTCCCAAGTACATCGACTAAAAAGTACTTCCAGGAATGTGCATGCTGCCTGCTGGACTGCCCCTCCTTTTTCTTACAGAACATCATTTTTACACATTAAAACAGACAGTGAGCTATACTGAAACACTTAAATGAGATTCTTCAACATTTTTCTCAAGAAATGGTGTTGTATAAGGTCTATGGATACACATGAAGTTTGGGAAGTATTGCATGACTCAGACAATAGTCTTTAAATGATCCAGTATGACATGATAAGGTCATGACTTGATGTGTTAGGAGATATAGCACAGCCCCAGTTTATGGAGGGACTAAAACTAAAAGACTGAAGGATCCATGGATGAGGCCTTAGATCCCACTCTCAGTCAGCCCTAACTTGCCATTTGTTGAGTCTTAGTATAGGGTTGTTTTTGTTGTTGCTTGTGTTGTTGTTTTTTAAATGCCCATGAAACTATGTGGCGCATGCCTTTAATCCCAGCACCCAGGAAGGCAGAGACAGAGGAAAGCAGAACTTTGTGAGTTTGAGGCCAGCCTGGTCTACACAGTGTGATCTTGTCTGCCATCATCCCTTCTAAAAGGTTGATCAGCAATCAAGTATGAAGAGTCTCATTTCCACGTGGGTGGTTACAATGGCAATCTCAGCCTGGTTCCAAACAGTTTTAAGATCCTGGGTAAATCACCGTGGCTGGAAGTCTCACTTTTCCACTTCACGCACATCATAGTTACATCAGATCCTCTGGTAGAGCTAAGGAAGAAGTTTACTTTTGGGGGGATCAGTTCTATTTACCCCTTCTTTCCTGACACACACCCATTGCCAGCCAGGTGTTCTGTCTTGGTGGTCCATCAGGGCTCATAAGAGCCAACAAGGAAACAACACTGTGTGTGTGTGTGTGTGTGTGTGTGTGTGTGTGTGTGTGCGCGTGTGTGCTGAGCCCCAAAGACTTGTCCTATGCGTGATTCCCTTTATTTGTACTCATAACATAAGCTCTTTGACATCCTGAGTTATTAAGTATTTGAAGAAACTTGGTCCCCTCACCCTTCTGAGATGCTCATACTGGGCCTGCATTATCAATTCAGCAGTCATGGGCGATGTCTCCTGACTCTCTCATACTTTACCTTTCAAGTTAAGCAAGCTACCCTCAGTCTCCCAGCTAGTAAATGCCTGAAAGGTTTGAGTACCACATTAACTGCCTGACTATATTCATCAGGTATCAGGGAAAATATGCAGTTCTCATGGCCTGGGCCTCTCTCACACCATTTCAATACAGGTGTATCAATATAAAAACAAAAACTGAAAAGGCCCTACTCAGAGAGATTTATGGCAGTAAAAATACAGTCTTTCATTCTATCAATGTTCAGAGTTTTACTACCAGCCCATCCACTCTGCCCAACCCCCACATCAGCTTCTTGGGCACAGAGGAAATGCAAACCAAGATGTGCCGTGCTTATAGTGTGGGCACCCAAGAAGCCCCATATGAGGACTCAGAAGCAAAGACCTACCCAGTTTCTGTAACTAGGTCTCAAGTCCAGGGGTTGCAATGGCAAATTAATGACACCACCCAACCACAGTATCACAAAATAAGAATGGAAAGAACACGTTGGGGAAAAAAGATGTCAGGCACAACACTGTCACACTACAAGAGATTCTAGACACCAAGGATAAAGTAAGAGTCCACGGGATGGACGGATAGGTGAGTGGATGAGACGTACCTCTAATGACGGCAGGTCGGCCACTTTGTTCTTTGACACATGTTCAGAGATCTCAGCTAAGTAGTTAGCTAACATCTGCGTCAGACTGTCTATTTCTTCATCACATTCAGCAGTCTGCTTTATGACAACCTATAAAATAACACGTAGCCCCCAAAGAGTCACTGTCACCAGCTATGTAACACACAGGTTATTTCTATTATCATACCTATCCCAGGTTCCTCTAAATAGGAAACAGAAGCCTTTTTTAAAATAAAAAAACTTATATTATTATTTTGTATTTATTTGAGCATATATGGGAGGAGGAGCTGTACTGTCAGAGGTTGAAGGACAACTTGCAGGAGTCAGTTCTCTTCTCCCACTACATGGATTCTTGGATCAAACTTAGGTTGCCAGGCATGGCAAGCAAGTGCTTTCCCTACTGAGTCACCTTGCAGGTCCCCAGAATATCTCTGTAGTCTATATTTGTTCTCTAAATAAGCAAAATTTCCCAATATAGTTATATTCTATATTCCAAATATTACCTGCATTTATATTTAAAATCTAGATGCAAAGTTTGCCACACTGGAGCCTAACCTTTATGTCTCACAAGACTCCAGGGCATCTCAGCAGGGCTTGAGGCACAGGGTCAGGGCTAGGGTTAGGAACTCAGGACCTCTGGAAGAGTAGCCAGTACTCTTAACCACTGAGCCACCCCTCCAGCCCCACTCTTACATATTTCTAATCTAGGGGCCCTATCCAGGAAAACATTTTATAGCATGGTAATATAAAGTTCCTAAGTCCTATGAAATAACTGGTATGTCATGTACACCATTTGAGAAAGTTTCAGAATTGAGTGTGTGCATGCGCACAGACACATGTGCTCCTTCTGCCTCTCTGTGGGTTCTAGGGACCAAACTCGGGTTTACCCGGCTTGTAAGGCAAGCTCCTTTACCTATTGAGCCATCTTGCCAACCTATGTATGTACCATGTTAACATGATACGCATGTAGCACTTTCCACATATAGTGGTGGCATGCCTGTTCCTGAATGCACCGAGCACGTTATTTGATATTATGGTGAATTTTTCCAATACAGGCATCCCCCTGCTGCCCTTTAGAGTTGGTGATGCACATTTCATGAGTAATGGTCGGAAGCTTCTGGAGCACCAGGAGTTTGAAGAATGAGACAAAGCTAACCAGAACGCGCCACGGACTGTAATGTTCAAGGAAGACAGCTTAGATTTATTAGTTGACTAAATGAAACAATCAAAGCTTGATGAAATATCAGAAACAGAAACAGACTTCAAAAGCCAGTCTTAGTATTTCTCTGGTGTGCATCATACTGAAGCCAAATGTCTTTTGAAATGACATGGGTTCTGTCCTACAGTGCATAGTCCTTCTTGGTATTTAAATAAAATATTTAACCAATAGTTCTGGCTGCTGGTTAGAGATGAGAAACTATATTCACGGCATATTCCTGTTCCCCAGCTCGCAGAAATGAATGACATCCCATTATGCCCCATAGAAGTCATTTGTCTTATTTTCCACAATACGGGGACTTGTCCCACTCAAGTGGGAACTAAAGGAAATGTCCTTTATTCCAGTATTTTTTTTTTCATTACCAATGGCTCACTCGCTTTGAAATATATGAGGGGCGCATGCGATTCCAACTCACACAGTAAGATGGGAAATGCTCACAGCACAGTTTGATGCCTAACTTGACCGCTCCGCTGCCCCCCTTTTCTTCTTGAAGAGGCCACCACTGTCCCCCTTTTCTTCTTGAAGAGGCCACTTTAAAGCATAGTTAGGGTTATCTTCCTTTGCTGACCAGAGAGGCCCAGTAAGATAGAAGAGATTAAAAATGGTCCATGACATCTGATACTTTTTACTTCACTTACAAAATATTTTTTAAAAAGGTACAGTGGCGGCTGGGCCACTTTCCCTTCTGTGGGTATTAGGAGAGAAATGACAGTTGATTAGCAGTCAGGTCAGAGGACAGAGGGCTGTTAAACTTCAAGTCAGGGAGACTAGGGTCCCCCAGCTTTAGAGGAACAGGATGCCCACTTCAATGCAAAGGGAGTTTTAGAAGAAGAAACAGCCCTTTCTGAAGCAAGAGACACAGAGTCTCTGCCCAGTATGGCGGTGGGGTTCAAGGGTCTTTTAATGATTTCTGTTCTATGGGAGTGGCCTCGTAATAGAAACTCTGATGGTTTTGGCTTGAGACTGGTAGAGTAATAAAAACGTACAGAGGGGAGGGGAACCCTCCTGAGAGGGATGGGAAAACATCAGAATAAAACGGCCTCCAGGATGGAAAAACCCCAGAAGATTCTAGAACTAAAATCCTGCCTCATTGCACAGGAACTAGCCTTGACACAAGGGACCTCTTTGGTCCTCCACTGAAGCTTTGGACACAGCTGTCCCTGAGATGGCAAATGGCCCCAGGTTACCTATGCCTGGTGTTGGGGAATAATACACTGAGCATTTAATCCACAGGAAGAGGAAAGGATTGAGGTAGACCAGGAGACTGCTATGGGGTGCTTACTTTCCAGGTCTGCAGCCTCCAGAGGCTGGAGGGCCTTGATCAGGTTTGAATTCTCTTTCCCTTGTTTCACGCACATGGGCCCTTAACAGCAGAACAGAGAAGCACTACAGACCACAGAACGCTAATGCTCTCAACCAGAGCAAAGGTAAGAGTCATGGGAGCGGGCTTGGGGTGGGGAGCATATTTACTTATTTAAACGAAACCTCACCTCTTGAGGAACAACTGCTTTCAGTTAAACTTAAAAACTAAAAAGGATTTTTTTTTTTGGTCAACTTGACATAAGCCAGGGTCATCTGGGGAAGAGGGAACCTCCATCAGACTGACCCTTAGGTAAACCTGTAGGGTATTTTCTTGGTTGGTGCTGCCTGCATGGGGGAGGGCCCAGCCTATAGGGGGCAGTGCCACCCCTGGGCTCGGTCCTGGATAGTATACAAAAGCAGACTGAGCAAGGCAGTAAGTAGTGTCTCCATGGCCTCTGCTTCAGCTCTTGCCTCCAGGTTCACGCCCAGTCTTTCCTCAATGGACTATGACCCAGGTTACACAGGGCTAAGTAAACCTTCTCTCCCCAAGCCCTTTACCACAGCAACTGAAGCCAAGACAAGAAGGACGCAGGCAACTTCTACTGGACTTTTTCCTGTATTAAGTTGACGCTTGTCATAAGCCGCTCACCTTCAGTAACTCGTTTTGTTCCTGAGTCACATTTTCCAAGAGTTTCACATCCTGTAAAAGCTGGCTTGTCCTCTCAAACACAGGCAGGGGTTTGGTTCCTGTCTGGGGTAGCCTCAGTTCCACTTGGTAAGTCATTATCTCAGCAATGGTCTTTTTCATGGGATGGATGTTTTCAAGTATGACCTTAACAGCAGCGAGGAAGCCCAGTTCAGAAATGAAAACAGAAACAAAACCAACCAAACAAATAAACAGCCACCCACAAAAGCCAATGCAAGTTGGCTTAGTGCAAATTAAAGTATTTCTAATTTAATATCGGTCTTTAATATGCAATTCCAATTACAAATACTTTATTTTTAATTTCGAGTATATGCATGTGCTGGCCACCCTACTCAGGTCCTCTGCAAGAGCAATATGCTCACAACTGTTGAGCCATCTCTCCAGCTCTGTACTTCTTTTTTTGTTTGTTTGGTTTTTTTTTTTTTTTTTTTTTTGGTTTTTTGAGACAGGGTTTCTCTGTGTAGCTCTGGCTGTCCTGGAACTCACTTTGTAGACCAGGCTGGCCTCGAACTCAGAAATCCGCCTGCCTCTGCCTCCTGAGTGCTGGGATTAAAGGCGTGCGCCACCACACCTGGCTAGCTCTGTACTTCTTAAAGCATTTCCTTAATTTAGATTTGAGGTATGGGAGTGGTTAAGGGTCTTAGGAAACAATGTTCCCAAATACTATGTCATCATTCAGACAACTGGTTCCTCCCTTTCTCCCTTCTCCTCTCTCTATGGGTTTGTGACTTAGTTCTGTATGCTGTCACTAGGCAGGTTCTGAATCTTCCAAGGCAACTGTACCTAGCCCGGGGCTTCCTGCAGGAGTCCTTAAAAAAAATGCTCAATGAATTGAATACAAGTATCTGGCCAAATTAAACATTATTGCAGACTTCATAGCTAATGACCTCACTTCACCCTAAAAGGGAAGTACTCTAGCCCCTATTCCACAGGCAAGGAAACTGGGTTCCTAGAAGGAAGAAGTCTCCATTAAGTTTAGACAGCACGGCAGGGAGATTAGAACACAGGTTGACCTGATCCCCAAGGGCCTGCTGGGGATCACAAGTTTGTATATTTGTTGAGATACTGTGCATGGATCTTTACAAATTATAATTTAGCTAATGGTCTCAGTATCAGCAGAGAGATAAAGAGAATCTAGGAAATATTCAAAGCCAGTAAACAGGATTTCTCGGGTCAGAAACTCCCCACCGGTTCCGCTTACAAAAGCACTCAAGGTCTGGGGAGGGCAAAGCTTAAATGACTAGGTAACCTATAGGAATACTACTGTTGCACAAGGAATGCTATAAATATGATTTAAATGATTTTCACGGAGCTGTGACTAAGAGCACTGGCTGCTCTTCCACCCAGGATCAGTCTCCAGCACCCACATGGTGGCTCGTGACTGTAACTTCAGTCAGGGGATCCTACACCGCCTCTGGCCTCCAAAGGACACTCTGTGCATGCGGTACCTAGACATGTATAGGAAAACACTCATATACATTAAATAAAAATAAATAAAAACTCAAAAATATTTCAAAGATATTTATATATATATCTTCATCTATTCCCCATCTCATCTGTGTTACTCTAATGGATCTGACACGTTGGATCAAACTCTATGATTACATATTTTTTAGGGAGACAGTAAGAATTCTTTTTAAAAAAACTTTAAAAAAATAATTCATCCATACCTCCCCATGCTTGAGATGTTCTTCGGGTGGAAAATCAATTATTTCTTTGGATAACAGGATAGCTTTGATCTTTGCAACCTTTTTCTCCATTGACTTAACTTCCGACTCGATCGCAACCACATCCTAGAGTGTAGACACAAGACACACTCCTGTATCCCTTGCTGCACATTAATAATCTGTAACTCATAATGCACTGTTATTAATCCTATTCTCTATTCTCATATCTAATCAAAGCATGTTTGCTACTTACACTGCTGAATAATTAGTTTTCACACACACAGATGATTATATGGCTTTTAATAGAAAACATTAGTCTCAACTGCACCAGAAAACTTTGTGGAAGCCAGGCGTGGTGGCACACACCTTTGATCCCAGCAATCAGGAGGCAGAGGCATGGAGATCTCTGTGAGTTTGAGGCCATCCTTGTCTATAGAGAAAGTTCCAGGACAGCTATGGCTCTTTTACACAGAAAAACCTTGTCTCAAAAACTAATAAATAACAAAACAAAACAAAACAAGGCACTGTGAAGTCAAGATATTCACTGGGTCACTTTTCAGTTGCTTGTGAGAATGCTTGCATGCTTCCAAGCCCACTTCTAGAGTAAACTCTTGAGTGTCTACACACTCTTTAAATTTATCTTTGGAATGTGTTTGAATATGTAAACACAAGTAGGTCTGGCATTTTGGAAATTCCCATCACTTTAAGTTAAAAAAAAAAGAAAATAGAATAAAAGATAGCATCACCCTTTAAGAAACTAACAGACAAGAAACTGGAAGTCTGCCCAGGTTTTCTTACCCACCCCGTAATGAGCTTCTGCGGGTGATGTCATAACCTACTCAGATTCATTTCAACACTAAGTCTCTTGTCTAGTGGTTAATTTTCTCAGTGTCAACGTCTGTAACTGGCCCAAGAATCTTAAAGTAAAATGCTAGAAAAAGAAGTTGAAATATGTGAGGTACATCCACATGTTGAAGTGCTCAGGCCTGGGCTCAGAGGTCAGGACAGATCCGACATGATAATAAGACGATGCAGTTGACAAGAGAGGATTTGAAAACGACAGAGAAAGGCTGAAGGCTTAAAATTATAGCAGTTGGGAGTTACTCTATAATGAAGAAAATGTTAGAATTCTGAAAGTAAAAGTGCAGTACAGTAACCACATAGCTAAATTATGACAGATGACATATGATAATTACATTAAAATTTAATAATAATAATAATATTATTATTATTATTATTAAATTTGTTTGTCAAGACAGGGTTACTCTTATATAGCCTTGGTTGTCCTAGAACTCACTTTATAAACCAGGCTGGCCTCAGATTCATAGAGATCCACCTGCCTCTATCTCCCAAGTGCTGGGATTAAAGATGTGTGCCACCGTCACCCAGCTTAAAATGTTTTTTTTTTTTTCCACCTACTATTTAAGAATCTATACCAACTGTAATAAAGTCATTTCCATCAAAGATCATAGAAGCTACTGCTTTGGAAAAGGCTTCTGTAACTAAGAATTCACCTCAGGAATCGGGTCAGCGAGAGAATAAAAATAGAAAGCATATTTATCAGGATTTTTCATTCCCGGAGCAACTCTGCTCTGGGTGAAGGATGGGAACATAAATCTTGCTATAGTTGCACAAAGTAAAATGTAACCCAAGAAATATCACCAATTAAAAATGTATCTGTTTAGTGTGCTTTCGTAAGATTTGAAGGTGATTCCTGGTATAATGTGCCCAATGAACAGGACACAGTACACAGGAACCCACAACTTTTCGGTCACTTACATCTGCCACCTGCTGGACGTGTGGGAGGGCCTCTATTAGCTGTTGCTGTAAAGCTGCCACCTGGCCACTTAACTTGTGAATGGTCTGGATCAAGTCCTCTGTTTCAAAAATGATTGACAGGTCTTCTAGATCCGTGAAAATTGAATGTAGAAGGCTGTGTTTCTGCTCAGAATCTTCCAGAGCCATCTAGATAAACAAGAAGAAAAGGGGGGGGGGGGAGATGCCATTCTGATGAAACGAATCCACCAAGTTCAGATCCAAGAGAATGTAGTGAACTGTCTCAGAAGTTCTAGGTCCAGTCACTTCTGTGTTCAGAACGAAACAATGAGTGCTCTACTGTTAGCAGGGTTGGGGGCGGGATGTGACTTGAGCACCCGCTCTTAGATCCCCATCAAATGATACATGTTGATTGTCTGAGGAGTTCAAATTTTCCTGGAGCTTGTTACAGGACAACAGCTAACACAGAGAAGCAGCCCAGGTATCTGTTAGATGGTAAAGGAATAAGCAGGCTGTTGCAGTAATTAGAGCAGCACTCAGCAATGGGAAGAGCCAACCACTGATGGCTGCGGTAACGGGAGGGCTCGCAGGCACATTGTGCTAAGTGGATGCGCAATTCAAATAAAGGAAAATTAATCAATGGACCTGCTATGTAGCTCAGGCTGGTCTTGGTCCTCCAACCTAGCCTTCTAACCACAGCTTTGCAGTAGTTCGCTACTATGCCCAGCAAGATAGACTTTCTGATGTTAGTGGAGAATGCTGACAGTCAGTAGCACATGCCTGTAACCCCAACAGTTGGGAGATGCAGGCAGGGGGGTACAGGAGTTCAAAGTCAATTTAAGCTACATGAGACCTTACCTTAAAAAAACAAAACCAAAACAACCTAAACCAAAGGAAAAAAAATAACAAATAATGCCAGAAAATGGAAAGGAATATTTTACTAAGTATTTACTCCTTACACAGTATGCAAGGGTGCACAGCGCATGTGGGAAGAAGCACGTGAAGGCTGTAGCGTGTGGGTGGAGGTCAGAGGACAACTTGTAGGAGCTGGCTCCAGCCTTAAACCATGTGGGTCTCAGGGACGGAACTCAGGTCATCAGGCTCAGTGGCAAAGTGCCATTGCCTGCTGAGCCATCCTGCAAGCCCAGGACAGATATTTTTAAAGACAGAATGTGATTTTCATACAGGACTAGTTCTTACTGGCCATTTGAGGATTGACTTGGATCCACTGTGTGGGAAATAAACCTGTAGAGCCCCTGGCCTTACTCCCTCTGCTCAGGCTAGCCATTTAGAATATCTCAGGACTGTCTGAGAAACTCATTCACACTTAGATATTTACATCAGCACAAGGGAGCAGAAATAGCCTTTCTCCTGAGCTCATGGCTTACTTAAAAAAAAAAAAAAATCTTTGCAAACTCTCAAAATTTGGTGAGGCTCAGGCTGCTGCTGTGGCCCAGTTGGTAGACAGCTTGCCTAGCCTGTGAGAAGTCTCAGTATCAGTCACCAGCATGACAGAAATCTAAAGTGGGTGTGGTGATGTGTGTCAGTAATCCTCGTACTGAGAAATGGAAGCAGGAGGCTCAGAGGTGTATACCCAGTTCACAGACAGCCTGGGCTTCATGAGACTGCCTCAAAAATAAGATGAGATGAGATGGGGGGGGGGGGATAAGGCTGGGGAGTAGAGAGAAGGCTCAGTTGGGAAGAGCACTTGCTGCTCTTGTAGAGCATTTCTTGTAGGAACACTTTAGTTCCCAGCACCCACGGGGCTGCTCACCCTTCTGTTAACTCCTGCTCTTGAGGATCCAACGCCCTCTTGTGGCTTCCACTGGTACTGTACACACAGTGCACCTCAGATACAAGCAGGCAACACACTCATAAAAATAAATAACTCTTTCAAAAATGGTGAGTCATAAAACTGATTTAAAATAGAAAGCTAATATGATGTAGGGATGTAGAGAATCAACACAAGGTAGGTGGAGGGAGCAGGGGACGAGGGACAAAAGGAATCACACACAACGACAAGAAGAACAGGTGGGCAAAAACGGACAGCGGGTCCCATAGAACAAAAATGTGCCACCAAAATCTCGACGATCAGGGAGGAAAGACCAGCCATCAGGGGATCACTGTGCCACCTTAAATATATAAAGGACTTAGACTGTCTTTGAGGTCTGGTTACTATGGAAACTTATGAAAGAACTCCTTAGTGACTCTTTCTCCAGACCTAATAATGAGAGAAAGAAAACACACCTTTATAATCAACCCAGTCAATACCAGGCATTGGATAACCCCTGGCAGCCATGGTCCCCAAAAGAGAGACACTTCCATTGGCTCTGTCTCTCTGACCGGCAGAGAGGGATGCTCAGAGGTTGCTCTCAACTTCTAGAAGCCACTCTGCAGACCTATTCTCACAATCCTATCAATATGGTGGCTATCTTCTTCAAGGCAGCAGGAGTATCTATAGTCTGTTAAGTCAGAATCCTTGGTGTTGAGTGCCTGTGACTAGTGGTGCAGTCAGAAGAATGACCATTTAGCCGTGTGACATGACCTAATGGACAATGTGGCCACCTCATCTCACTCATAGGACTGACGGCCACATTGCCACATGACATAACAAAATGAGCCATGTGGCTACCACCTCTTTTCATTCCGACTCGTGTCTGAACACTGGGGAGAGGGAAGCACACAGATCCTGCACCCCGGTAATGAGAAGAGTGGTCATCTTTTTAGAACTCTGTGAGCTACAACCTTCAACACCACCACCTAGCATGGCAGCTTACCTCATAAATGGGGAAACTGAGACCCATGGAATATATAACTACAGCATTAAAAGAGACATGCCACGGGACAAGAAGACCCTGAACCTGATTTCCAAACTCTCTGCCTAATGTCTGTCACTATCCCAAGCTTCTCTCTGTATCCTGGCATGGTCATGATAAGAATGAATTTCAAAATGGATCATAAGAGGCCCAGATGCTGCTGGTCAGGGAGCCCTTCTTCACTCTGTAGGCTCTCTGGCTTGGAGAGAAGCCCGGAGGTCCTACCTGGAGGGTGCTGGCACGGTGGCTCAGGGTCCTTGAAGAGTCATAGCAAGCAGGATTGGCCAGCAAACGACTGGTCTTTTCTATCCACACCTCTGTACTCTTCAGAAGATCACTGTATTCTTCCATCTTCATCGTGGCCTGTGGGCAGGGAAACATTGGAAAGCAAGCTTGTTGAAGGGTAGTTACTGGGTCAGACGGATCCCTGGGTGGGGAGCTAACTATTGTTGGGTCAGTGGCATTCCAGGCCTTTTGGATCTTTATCATGGCTGAGGACACAGGCCCACCCGCTCCAAGGGAAAAACCTTCCAACTTGTCCTTGACTGGTAAAAAAGGGTTTAAGGAGTTCCCGTTAGAGCCTCGACAAAGGTTCCCAGTCAGTGCTTCAACTAGCCTAGTCCCATTTCAGCCTCATTCTGAACACAGGGCTTGTACTCTCTCCTCGAGTTCAGGCCCTGACCCTATCATATCCCATTTCAGGATCCTGTCCGAGCTGGATCACACTTGGCGCTCACCAAACATAGCCATTATTTAGGGGTAGAGAAGGACCTTGTCCCCAAATGGCACACTGCATTCTCATTGCCAGCCTTCCCAGGCTCTGGAGACAGCGTGGCCCACATGCCCATTCCTGGGTCTTCATTTCCCTAGGGAAACACAACTGCCTGGACTCCTGCTGAGGTCACATTCTGCCAGCTAGAGAAGGGGAGGATGTGTGGCCACAACATCTAGATACTACTGGCTACTTCTGACTGTCACCCTTTGCTTGACTTTGTTTAAGCCCTTCTTGGGGCCACCATGCTGTGCAGCTATCCGTTTTCATGGCTGCACCTTGTTGAGCTGGGAGGTCCTGGATTCTGCTCTCTGGGATACTTGTTGATGTTGCTGGAGAGGAGCCATCAGGTTATCCATCCATTCTTGGGCCTGTCCTGGGTCCTGCTCGACGAAGTCCTGAACTTCAGAGTCCAGCTCATTCAGCTTGGAATGCCAGAGGTCGAGCTCGTCCCATATTTTCTGGAGAAGGAAATGCTAAGTTAATTTAAATGAAGACTCCACGACGGGGTAAGGACTAGTTTGCAGATGGCACATGCATTTGGCCACGCCAAGACAACATCATAGGCATGCCGGTTCATTCACACCCGGCAACCATTTGCTGTCTAAACTGGGACTCACTCTCTAATGCCAACCGTATCCACTTGAGTAGAAGTAAGCTATCACAGGACAGGAAGATCTGGGTGGTAACTGAGGACAATTCATAGTGGACAAAGCCCATTGAGCCCTAAACAAGCAAAAGCCAGGAGGTCCACAGAAGGTTTTAAAAAGGTTATTTAACCGGGAAGTGATGGATTCCTTAGTCTAAGCTCATGGGAGACTGAAGCACGAGGGTTTCCTGAGATCAGGACTCTGGGGCCAGCCTGGATGACAGCGTTAATTCCATCTCCCAAAGTAAATACAAATAAAAATAGAAAGGACAATTTAGATTTATCTGTCTGTGTATACCTGCACAAACACACATACATACACACATGGATCCAGAAGACAACTTTAGGTGCAAAAATAAAATGAACAACAATGTCTTATTGCAGAGGAATTGGCAGAGTGTTGGAGAGATCTCAACACGCATTAGCTTTCCACAACTGCTGTTGACTCAAGAAGCTAATAGGTTAGCTTTAAGGGGTGCATTACCTTTTGGATTTCGTGAGCTTCCTCAATGTTTCGGCTTTTCTGTTGCAGCATTTTTTCAATGCAATGGAGCCCGTTGTTAATCCTCTCTATTTTCCTCCTCATGACACTCGATGGTGAGCTCTTTGAGTCTTCACTGCTCATCTGTGACAAGGGAGAAAGTCACAGTTGGTTTGCAGTTTCAGGTCTTGACTCTAAATAGTACTTACTTTTTTGACTTGAAAATATTTTAACATGGGGCAGGGGCTCCAAACCATACTGTTAACATATTAGTGACAGGCCAGATGAGCAGACTAGCCTGTCTGTGTTGGCAGCTGTTTCCTGACCTTTTAAATATAATCTAAAAGTAAATTTATTTAAATAAATCTTATATTATATTTGGAAGTACTACTGAGAGGGCTCTTTGAAGCATTAAATTATTAATAGGAAAGAATTTTCTAATAAAAAAGGCTCCCTTAGACCTGCTGAACTTTATAAGAAAATCTTCAACACAGCTCTGTGTTCAACAAGATCAACCTTATTTTTGGGCCAATTTAAAACAAATGTAATCTCCATTTTCCTGTCCAGCTAGGTGATACCTCCTCAGACTATTTCTTAGTGATGGAGAGCCCTGTTTTTGCCTCTGCTGTTTCGAGTGTGTTTTCCTAGCAACCAGAACTCTGGTCACTGAGCAGAACACTTTTTTCCTTTTTAATCTAAAATGATTTTCTTAAGAAAATAACTTGTGTTAGGAAAGATTAAGAGTATTGAATATAGTGTTTTTCCAAAGGCCTGGCCAGTGTGTTTTCTTATTTTTTTAAGCTACTGTTGATAAGTAGCCATAAGATATCCTCATAATACTATACACACAAGCTGAGGCAGAAACTACCCCAGTGCAGATAAAGATGGATTTGTAGAAGCTGAAACCTGGGCTAATGGCTAACTCAGTGCCAAGCCCACACACCAAAGTGTTGTTAGAACTTGACCCTAGAAGCCTCCGGTTCCCAGTGGTAAGCTGTGCATACAGTGAACTGGTGATACCTTCATATTATATTTTTATTCATAGACCATATACTATAATAAAGATAATTATTTTAAAATATCACTTTAATATTTTAGCTTTATTTTATGTGTAAGAGTATTTTGCTTTGTGTATGTATGCAGACCACGTAGGTGCCTGGTGCCTGAGGAGACTTGAGGAAGACAGTAGATCCATTAGAACTGGAGAGAAAGATGGTTGTGAGCCACCAAGTAGGTCCTAGGGAATGGGCCAGGGTTTTCTGTAACAGCAACAAGTGTTCTTAATCACTGAGCCATCTCTCTGGCCTCTGAGCTCTCATTTTAATCTTATATACATTTTTAAGTTAATTAATATTAGCCTATGTAATACAGTACCAAACAATGAAATTGCTGATATGGACAGTAACTCTTTTGATTGAAATCCATACTACCATTTAGTCACACGAGGCAAGATTATAAAGCAGGGGTAAGCAGCTATCTGAATTACAGTATGTGGCTGTGGTCTGGACCCTTGTATTTCCTTGAGAATCATGACACAATAAAAATCAATTCTATTTGTCACAAACATACAAGTTCATAATGGAAAACTTCACCCTTAAACATGAAAGACTATTTTTTTTTAATTATCAATTTGCTTTGTAGGGATTTTCACATAAAGTCATAAAAATAACACCAAGTTTCTCTCAAAATATTTGGTAGTCTCAAAAAAAGAAATAATAACAATCCTTGAGCAAAGTTCCAATAGGCTAATGTGTTAAATCAAAATATCTGTTCTAACATACTAGGAGATTGTGTACTAACATATTAGGATACTAGCATATATATCCGTTCTAACATATTAGGAGATGGTATACAGATCACATGTTCTGAGAAATCCACCATGGAATTAGTTAATGGCACATGCCAGGATCCGAGGGCTTTGTTCATTTCTTTTGTTTGTCTCACCCTGCAACCCAAGCAAGCCTTCAATACATGGCAATCCCCTGCCTTAGCCTCTGGCAAGCAGGAATAACAGGTATAAGCCGTCATAACGAGCACTAGTGTCTAAGTTTGAAATCTGATTCTTGTATGCATCTCCATTTCATAAGAAAATCTATATAGCTCTATATATCTATATAGCTGGTTGTGTACACTATAACCAACTTTATTCCCAGGCCACTCTAAAAGCAAAGGCAATCTTCACCCCTCCACCATCCTCCTCCTCCCAGTAGCTAACAGAAAGCCCTGTTTTTCTCTGTGATGTTTCTAGTGTATGTTTCTACTGGCAGTTTGTCTTCCTTATCAAAGTATGGGAATTCTAAGCTTTAAAGACAAAACATAAAACTCTCCGGTGGACATAGGACCAAACACAGTTTTCTTCTGTTGGTCTGAAATGCCTAATAAAACTGTCTTGCTGAGTGTCTGTTTCCAGCACAACGGAACAATACACACCCTCTCTTCAGACCTGCATGCTAAGGTGAAAAGTTTTCCCAGCATGTTTGGTGAGAACTCTGTCCACATCACCATTAAACAGATATCACATGCTGAAATGCTATCAAGTGAGCAACAAAATCTAGATTCCTACTGTCCTTGGCTCTTCTTTCACTGTTTGGGGGGGAATATTTTTTTCAAAGCAAAATATTGTATATGTCCCCAGTTCTTAAAGATCTCTAGAATAAAAACATAATAATAATAATAATAATAATAATAATAATAATAATATCAAGTCAAGTCAAGTAAAAGATAATATAAGCTATTAAAATGTAAAGGGGGAAAACTAAGACAAATGGTTAAAAAACAAAACAAAACAAAACAAAACAAAAAACACAGATGATCTGAAACTCTGGTACCTATACAATTTATTCCTAGTACCTTAATCTCATTACTTAATACATGAGCTCCATCAAACCAGGCAGAGCTGAAAGTAGAGAAATTAAAAGTGACAATCAAAGGATATTTTCTTATTTCCATTCACCCATCCTGATCAACAGCACACACACACACACACACACACATACACACACACACACACACACATCCTCACTACCTTCTCCTCAGCATCTTCTAGGGCGCTCCTGCATTCTTCCACCTGGGATTCGATCTCCGCAGGGACTATGCTGTATATCTCTGAATACTTGATGCGCAGTTTTTCCATAATGCTCTCGAAACTCAGCTTGCCTTTCTGAAGAATGCTCCGCAGCTCCTAAAACCATCAACAGAGTCTCAATACTTACAGGACCTGGGAAAAAGTTTAGCCATAAAGAAAAGTGAAAGCAGATTTCCAGGGTCCTCTCGGTTTAAACCAGCCAGCTTTACATGACAAAACCTTCCTATTGATACGAGCAGATTAAGCCCTGGAGATACTGGGGTTTAGTCAGACTGATGATGCTTTCTGATTTGTAAGAATCGAACTTGATAGCTCTTCATGGTGCCAGAAAGACATGAGAAAATCCTCTGCCCCTGGAGCCCAGAAGGATTGACTGGATCTCAGTAGCTTCCAATCAGCTAAAAAGTAACAAGTGGCCAGAAGTTTCAAAGAAGGTTTTCCGTGTTGTTATTAACTTGTTGCGATTTCCACTTCTTCCGACATTATCATCTTAATGAGTCAAGGCCACCGGGAGCACTATGCTTGAAGGGAAAGTGTCTGTTTCATGTAATTAGACAGCGCACTCCTTTCAAAAGGGAGGGTTCCAGTTCCTGGTAAAGAATGTAGGTTTCAGGAGATAAAAGCGCACTGAACAAATGGCCCATTGGCTGTGGCCTAGAAACAGAATCTGATCTGCGTTCTCCTGCAGCAATTATAAAGGAGAAACTCAGCTGTTTGGGAAAGCTTCCCAAAGACTGAGTGGAAAACCTACTTATTGACTTTTCTGGGTTTTTGTGTTCTTTAGCTCTCTAGTGACTGTTGGGCAGCCCCGAGTCCCAGCCCCGAGAAACAGTTCCCAGTCTCAATCCCGTGACGGAACACCCTGTTCCCGGTCTCTAGCCTCTATCCTGACTGACATGCCTAGAGAGGGAAAGCCCAAAGAGCAGTGTGGTGCAGTCACCGGTGGGGCTGCAGGACGGAGGGGCGGAGGCGCAATGGGGCAGCATTCTATCCTTCCCACCCAGGTCTCAGTCCACAGCTACTGACTGAGACAATGGCTTCTCCACAGAGAAAACTTTTGAGAGTGACAGTAGACTTCCCTTCTCAACACCATAACCAAGGGCTGTGTGGTTAACAAGGGCATGAGACTTTGCATAAAATCCCCATAGTCAGGGCCGGAGTGGCTGTTTGGTGGTCATGAGTACTGGCTGCTTTTAGAGAGGACATAGGTTCAGTTTCTAGCACTCACATGGCAGCTCACAACCAAATGTAACTGATCTCAGGAGCTCCAACAAACAAGCACACACACATAGCCATAATAAATTTAAAAAGAGGGGTTGAGAGATGGCTCGATGGTAAAGAGCTCTTGTTCCTCTTGCAGTGGAGATGAATTCGGTTCCTAGCACCCACACAGTGGCTCACAGCCTATGCTACTCCAGTTCTGTGGCATCCAACCCTCTCTTCTGGCAGCCATGGCCACCAGGTACACATGTGGTGCACGTACATGCATACATTTAAGCAAAAACACTCATATACATAAAACATTAAAATAAGTAAATCTTTAAAAATTGAATTAATTTTTTTTTAAAGTTCCCAAAGTCATTCTTGGACTAAGACTAGGATGAAAGGTGACCCTGAAGAAAGGAGCCCTCAACATGATCGTCCATGTGCATGTACCACCTCTCAAGAGCTGAGATGCCATGTCCAAACAATATTCTCATCTGTGGGCCGAGGACTCTGATCCCCAAACACCCTGGAAACATGGTGAAAAACAGGGCCTGTCCCTCAGTACGGCTTCAACTCCCCCTCTGTCTCCTAGCCACGCTCACCCTCCTGACTGCGCACAGTGTGCCGCCTGCGCACCTACCTCCCTGTGTCCCTGGACCACCCCTCCCACTCTGGCGAATGAGTTATCTCTCTATAGGTCTCCAACAGAAGACCGTGGGCCAGTCTGAGCCACTTACACCAACTCTTCCCTCCTGCTTACCTCAAACTGTTCTGCCCGTTCTAGGTGGCCTTCTGGTGCCAACTTTGGAAAAGAAGTTGAGATCTGTTCAAATACACGTTTCACATCCTTTATCTCCTTTATGAAAGACTGCTGTGCCTGGATTTCGGTCTGGACCAGGTCCTTATTCTTTAGAGCTGTCTGAAGAAGCCTGAAATTATATCAAAAAAAGAACTCACAAGGAATCCATAAAAGAATGGTTTCCTCCCTAGGAGAAAAGTACCAGTTTTTAGTGATTTATTGTTAAACATACATCAAATACAGTCAGTCAACAGTGTCCCCAAAACTCTCATCCCTGAGTATCCTCTCTGCATAGTCCAGCTACCATCTCTAGCTTCCATCTCTCCCACATGATGATCCCAGATGAAGTGATAAGTGTCATCAACCATGGGTGGGCTCTTTAGAACAGACCACCCCCAGCAGCTCACTTCTCTTCAGCTGACCCATTGCCCGAAGAGGCAGCTGTGTGTGCTGGTGGGGTCTTTGCTGAGAACTATTTGGTATATGTCATGTGGTAACACAATAGAAATCTATACTTGGCCGGGCGTGGTGGTGCATGCCTTTAATCCCAGCACTCGGGAGGCAGAGGCAAATGGATTTCTGAGTTCGAGGCCAGCCTGGTCTATAGAGTGAGTTCCAGGACAGCCAGGGCTACAGAGAAACCCTGCCTCGAAAAACCAAAAAAAAAAAAAAAAAAGAAATCTATACTGGTCTCTGCTCTCCAGGTCTGAGATGGGGCTCTTCTTCATTTCCTTACAGAAAAAAAAACAAACAAAAACACTTGTTCAATTTTCTCTTTTGAAACAGGGCTTTACTATGTAGCCCTGACTAGCCTTGAACTTACTGCGATCCTGTTCTTTCTACCCCATAAATGCTGGGGTTATAGGTCTGAGTGACCACACCTGGCCAAAAGTTTGTTCTCACACTTGACCTTAGGCCTCATTCGTGAGACAGAGCTCTTGCACTAAGAGTCTCTTGGTGGATTCCAAGTGACTAGAGGGCTGGGACTATCTGCATCACCCTTTCCTATCGTTGTCCTCCCGATCCCTAGAGAGGGGAGACGGACTGAAGGCCGAGTTGGCCACGTTTGCTTCGTTGGTCACTGAAGCCTCCAGAGGCATGGAAACAGATAAGGTCTGAGTGCCCAGATTGCCAGTCAAGACAAGCACCCACAGGGCCATGTGTTGTGGAGGCCAAGGAAGCTGTCCCACCCTCACACCCCTTGACCTACACACCCATCCACACTGTTCTTCATTTGTATCCTTTATTATATCTTCCATTGATGAATCAGCAAACCTAAGCGTTTCCCTGAGTTCTGTGCGCCACTAAGGAAAGTTCTGGAAGTTATTCCAGTAGCCAGACAGTCAAAAGCACAGGCGACATCCCATAACTTGTGGTTGGCACCAGAAGCAGGGAAGCTCTGCGAAATGGAATGCTCAAAGTGTAGAATGGGGAGAGGGGGGCAGGTAGATCACATCAGAACTGCAGAGACTGGAGTGGAGGACAGCTGAGAAATGCTTGGTGTGTGTAGGCGGGGATGGGGGGGGGGGAAGACCCTCGCTGTTGGATGGCGCTGTTGAGTGGCCATGAATGAAGAGGAAACGGCTGCTTTCCTCCTGCCATGAGCAAACCCACTGCTGTGGCCTTTACAATAAACACAGAGGAATTAGACCCAACTTAAAGGATCTTTAAAGGGGTTTGCTTAAACACATTATGGCATATCATTATACATATATATGTATATATATACACATATACACACACACATTATACGGGTGTTTTTAATTTGACATTCAATGTCATAGGAGACAAAAATAATCTGTTGATTGACGACTGCAAACAGCAAAATACAGTACAGTGTTGGATTGACGACTGCAAACAGCAAAATACAGTACAGTGTCAGGCACTATAATGTCAATAATCACAGTGAGAAGCAAGGGAAAAGGTGACTGTGTTTCCTGCTGCATGGTGAGATTAAAGTAAACTTTCACATTGGTCTTTATAATTCCTCACAATCGAAATTTCCTATAGTCAATAGGTATAACTAAAATGCAAAATAATACACATTTGAAGGGAAATGTCTGCAAGCTATTCACACTGTAATATCAAGATGGAAAAGGTGTATCTTCCATTATAGTCATTCACTTCTTCCACCCCCTTGTTTGTGCCCCTCAGCAGACGCTGATGATTCTGTTGTATGTAGCATTTGCTATTATCTACTTTTTCTTTTAAACTTTGAACAGAAGCCATCAGACCATTTCCTTAATAATCAATCTCTTTATAAATCTCACCTGTCACACCGTTCTTGCATAGACCCAATCTCCTGAAGTGCCGGGATGGTTTCCCCGGTCTCGGTGCCTTCGGGAATGTTCTGGATACTCCTGACGCGCTGTAGCAGCAGGGCCAGCAGCAGCTGCTGCTTCTCCACGCTCTCCTCGTGCTGGCACAGAGAGTCCAACAGCTGCCAGAGTTCCTCTGTGGAAGCTGCGTCCTTTGTTTTGGAAATTTCTGGAAGGTCCTCCTGAAGCTTCTCTAAAATTATTGCTTCTCGTTCAATCTAATTAAATAAATGGCAACAAAGAGAAAGCAGGAAGTTTTTGAGATCTGAAATCTACCTGGTGAGCACGGTTTTTGTATATCCTCTCTTTAAAGCATTCCCAATGCCTATCCTGGTTCAAAGTCATTATCTGCTCACTATAGCTGGGAAACATTAGTCCTCTACAATCAAGGATTGTGGAGCACCCAGCTGCTGCCCATGTAGCTGTGTGATTCCAATGAGGAAATGCTATTGTGAACAGGCTGGGGAAACACTATTGACTAGAGTGATTTATTTCCCCTTGAGGCTTCTGTTGGTTCGAACTGTGTTTCCATGAGATCTACATGAGGAGATTGGAATGGCCCCACCACAACACGCTGGGCTGCTGCTGGATGTGGAAATTTTCCTACAAGTCTCTTTGACTTCACATTTATTGTCTACATCATGCTGTAAAACAAAGCCTGGTGATTCGTTATGTACCTGACGCTTTCCAAAGGGAGAGCCAATGGGATTACTGAACCAGCTGTGTTTATCAACCATTGGTATGTAAAAAACGTAGAAATATGTAACTTATTACAACGCCTACCTAGAAACTAGGAATTCCACCAGTCTGGACTCGGAACAAAGACTTGGCAGACAGCCTCAAAGGCTCTTGAATAAGGTAGCTCTTTGTTCCCCACCCCCAAGCCTGTGTCTATCCCCTTTAGCTACAAGACTCAATTTATATCATTCTGTCCTCCTAACTCTATGTCCAAACAGTGGCCCATCTTGCCACTACAAAATACCACACCAGACAACTGCACTGAAGTTATCATGACTGACACGGTGAGCAAGGCCCTGGATGTACCAGAGGGTGAGAAATAAAACCTATGAAGGATGATGCAACAAGCCCCAACATCAATTATTATACGCCCCCATGGTCCCCAAAGCCTAAGGCATACTTCTTCACCAACGTGAAGGTCAAATTGGTCAATCTTTAACAAAGAGAGATGTCGCGGGACGGGGTTTCTTGCATCGTGGAAGTAGTACATGTTACACTTAAGATACTGTTCAAATCCATTATCAACCATGCTTCTAATGTTTTCTGGGGGGTTGGGGGGGGAGCCAAAGCACTGGGAACAGGATGTGGTATCTGCTGTTCTGTCTTGGGTTCCATGAAAAGGTGGGGACCCCGGCTGCTATAATATACCTGGTGGAGAGGGAGACAGTCCCCTCCCTAAGAAACTTGTCTACAGAGTATGTGCTTCCCACTGTCTCAAACCATGGTCCGACTGGAAATCCTGGTTCCCAGGCAGGCAGCTACACCTGGACTAGAGTGAGAGAGACTATTTCACACCTTCCTGCTTAAAACAGCATGCTAATAAAGGAAAAGAGACTAATGGTAGAGTCAAGCTTTCTAAAATTATTGGGTTTTATGGATAGCCCTTGGGCTAATTGTATTTGATGTTAATTCTGTTCTCCTGTGAGGGGCTTCAAACAAGGAATGAGTCAGCATTCAGATGATTTCCTGTAAACCTGCTTCCCACCTTAATTTGTAAAATAAAGAGCTGATGATTGGGCAGATAAAAGAGAAGGTGGAAAGAGAGAAGAGGGAGAAAATGGGAGAAAGAGAGGATGCAGAGGAGGAGGAAGAAAAAGAAAAGCGGGCAGAAGCCCCTGGCCTGGAGAAGGGGTCTCGTAGATGGAGAAGATGGTAGTGTAGTGGTAGACCTGCCCAATCTAGGCACACAGCATGTTTTCATATTAACTGATTTGTGTTTTCATTGCTGGGGCATATTTGGGTTGGAGATTTACTGCCACAATTGGGGTTGAAAGAGCCTTGTCTGTAACCCAGACACAGTGTGAGGGGGTGCCACGCAGTGGGGGGATCGGATGGTGCAATGGCCACAAATGAACAAACGGACAACCCCAAAGCTTCACAGGTGTTTTCCATTTGGTGTCCTTCCTCCCACCTGGCATCACTTTCCAAAATCAGCCACCTGCTGGCGAGCCCAGCTGCAGTGTTGCTATAAGGCTGGGACTCAGTCTTCCAGGCAAACAAACGCTCAGTGTGTGAATGGGCCGCTGCAGGCCAGCCACCCAATGGCATCCAGCTCAGGGGATAAAACCCAACACCAAGGGCGCGGGAAATGTCCAGTGAGGATGGAAGTGTGCTCCACTTTTATTTTGTTGGTAGTCATGTGACTATATATATGCATTAATCAAAACTCAGCAAACTTCATGCTGAATTGATAAAGTCCCTGAGCCAGGAAAACAGAATAATAGGTACTGGCCCTTGCCCTTGGAAAGGTCTCTGAACCCTCTGGTGACATTCCTTGGACATAAAATCCTAATAAAAACCCTTTGTAATATTTAAGATTCATCATAGAGGTGAAGAGGACAAAGAACCATAGTAACACACACACACACACACACACGCACACACACATATGCACGCGCCATGCATGCGCGCGCACACACATACCTACACAGTAAAGGAGAATGAAAATCTTGGGACCTGAAGAAACAGGAATGAACGAGGAGCCGGCGTTGGGACCCAACAGTGTGAGCTGAAGCCAGCTTCCCATCCCCAGGTATCTCTAAGGAAATCACGTTGCTCCAGCACTTGGTGCCCTGTTGCATCAAGACCCCCAAAGCATAAAAACCATTATTCTAAAAGTCAGTTGTTCTAGCTTAAAAACCATTATTCTAAAAGTCAGTTGTTCTAGCTTCCTTTCTGTTGCTGTGACAAAAAAACGCTCTGACCAAAGCCCACTTGGGAAAGGAAAGGGTTTGCTTTGTCTTAAACGTCTAGGGCCACAGTCCATCACTGAAGGAAGTTAAGAGTGAAAGATTCTGAGAGAGAGTGAAAAATTATGTAAGCCCCTAGAGACCTGTGTCCAAAATAGACCTCACTCACGGCAGGGAGTAGAACTTGCCCCATTGTTCCAGGTGTTTGCGGTTTTTGCCTTTCTATAGCCCAATGCCAGGTGTTTTCAGTTTTTGTAAGCCCCTTACCCCTTCCTTTGTGGTCGACTCCTCTACCCCTGCGTGGGATACGAGTCGTCCCCAGTGCACTGGTCTTTCCCAATAAACCACTTGCAGTTTGCATCAAGACTGTTTCTCGTGAGTGATTTGGGGTGTCGCCTATCCTGAGTCAGAACATGGGGGAGTCCTCACATTGTGAGTCTTTCAAGAGCAGGAAACTAAGCTGTTTCCGCATGCTCTCTGGCTCACTCCCAAGCTCATGCTCAGCTTTCTGACACAGCCAGGGGCCTCAGCAGGCTGGGCTAGGCCATTCCCCATCAATTACCAAGGGAGACAATCCCTTACAGACATCACCACAGCCACCACAGCCCAATCTGATCCAAAACATTCCTCCACGACAAAGACTTACTCAGACCATGAGGCTGTGTAAAGTGGGCAGCTGGAGCTACCTAGGACATCAATAATGATATCAAGTGCATTCTGCCTTTCTTTTTTTTTTTTTTTTTTTGGTTTTCCGAGACAGGGTTTCTCTGTATAGCCCTGGCTGTCCTGGAACTCACTTTGTAGACCAGGCTGGCCTTGAACTCAGAAATCCGCCTGCCTCTGCCTCCCGAGTGCTGGGATTAAAGGCGTGCGCCACCACGCCCGGCTGCATTCTGCCTTTCAAAGAAAAAAATATGGTGTCATGTTGGTCAAATCAAAAGGTAAATTGAGTTTTAATTTGAAAATTTATAAGATGAACATTTAAGTTTAAAAAAAAAAATCTGGGGGCTGGAGAGATGGCTCAGTGGTTAAGAGCACTGACTGCTCTTCCAAAGGTCCAAAGTTCAAATCCCAGCAACCACATGGTGGCTCACAACCATCTGTAACGAAATCTGATGCCTTCTTCTGGAGTATCTGAGGACAGCTACAGTGTACTTACATATAATAATAAATAAATAAATTTAAATAAATAAATAAATAAATCTACCTACTCAAATTGTTTATTCCATAAGGTTAGTGAATGGTTATATTACAATAGTTTTAAACAGATGGTCTTTATTGGTCAGTTATTGTATGGTTAACATTGGCTGTCGACTTGACTGGGTCTAGAAGCATCAGAGACAAACTTCTGGGTATGCCTATGATGGCTTATCTAGATTACATTAGTTAATCAAGGTGGGAAGTCCCAAGCTAAGTCTGTAGCACCATTCCCTGGGCTGGGGCTTAGATCTAGATGAGTGCCAGCATTCATCACTGTCCTCTTCCTAACATGATGACATCGCCTGCCTTAAGCTCCTGCCATCAGGAGCCATGACGGACTGTACTCATGCACCCTGAGCCCGAGTCAACCTTTCTTCCCTTAAGCTGCTTTTATCACAGTGACACAAAGGCGCCAGCAGTGCCAGTGGGATCTTGCATGGCTAGGTCTTACAAAGATACAGGAATGGCACCATTTTTAGTGAATGAATAAGAGCTTCATTAAGATCATACAACAAGGGCTGGAGAGATGGCTCGGCGGTTAAGAGCACTGACTGCTCTGCCAGAGGTCCTGAGTTCAATCCCAGCAACCACATGGTGGCTCACAACCATGTATAAAAGGGATCCGATGCTCTCTGGTGTGTTTGAAGACAGCTACAGTGTACCCATATAAAGGAAATCTTTAAAAAAAGCCACCATGCTCGGCTATGTATGTATATATAAACACACACACACACACATAGCATACAACAAACCAGGGATGCAGTCCTGGCATGCACAAAACTCTTGGTTTGATCTCTAGTAACACACACATCCATACTGAAACCAGAACCCACACAATCATACACCGACTGACATACACAGATATCCCTTAACCTAGTTGCTTAGTGATTAAATACAACACATAAGTTTTAATTCTCTTTTGTCACCTGTGAACTTGGGCAAGTGACTCAATATTATTGGGTCCCATTGACTTCATGTATTGTTGCTAAACTCTCTGGGTGGGAGATGTGAACATGTATCCCCTCCCCCCATCCCTACCAGGTTCTAAGGAAAAGCCCTTCCTCCTGAAGTCCCAATACCAAATCAAAGTACGGTTCCACAGGAGTTCGCCTGGGGACCCAGTGAGTTTATTGTGCATACTCACAGAGCATCCATGAAGGATTACGGACAGGAACCTGGCTGACCCCAAAGCAGCCGGTGCTGGAAAGTCTTCACCCTGCCTGGAGGACGGCTTCAGGATCACCTCACAGATGGAGCCCCTTCCCCTAGTCTTCCCAGCCTACACACTCTAGCTCCTCCCCTAGTCCCTGAGGATACAGGCAGTTAGACAGAAAAACAGAGAGGAGTGCCTGGATGTTCTAGTGTGGGTTAAATGACCCTCCCTCCAGGCAGGAATGTCAACATTTCCTTCCAGGAGGGAAATCCCAACACTCCCCGGGCAAAACGGCAATGGCTTCTAGCAAAGAGGCCAGCTGCCTCCACGTGGATGGCTTGCTTGGCAGCCTGGCTGAGGATCGCCCTTTACATAGATGCAAGAGCTAAGCCAGGCACACTGTGCGTGCCCGCTTCAATAGCTGAATTACTGTTATTACATGTTTTTACTTGTACTGGCCTTTGGGGGGAAGATACAGTTGTTGGGCTGAGACTAGAACTCGGTTGGTAGGACTGCTTGCTCCATGCACAAAGCCCTGGCTTCAAGGATGGTAACACTCATCTGTAATCCCAGCGCTTGGGAGGGAGAGGCAGGAAGATCAGAAGTGCAAGGTCATCCTCCGTGGCAGAGCTAGTCTGTGGGGAGCTTGGGCTTCAGGAAGCTTTGTCTAAAAACACAATTTTGACCAGATTCTGGTCTAATGTTTGAGTAATTAGAAGGAATTAAATGAGTACGATTGAAATGAATATGATATGACTTTAAATGGCTATAAGACAGCAGTGTGGTAAAAGAGTCAAAGCCTGCGGATCAGCCAAGGTTTGGAATAAGCACTCTCCCTCAACAAGTACCTACTGAGTTCCCACTAGCTACAAGGTATAGTTGGGCTGCCAGGTTATAATTGTAAGGAAGACCCCTTAGTATTCATTCAATGACCCACAGGGGCTCGCCACACAGTCTGCAGTTGGGGCTCTTGAGCCACTACTCAGAAAAGAAGAAATATTAATCTGTGATTCAGTTTCCCTAAGTATCAACTGGGAAAGGTGGTAACTGCCCAAGGCCAAGGCAAGGAAGCAGAAGCGCACGTCTGAACTGGTTTCCCCGCACAGGGTAGGGGCTCAGTGATCGCTGCCATGGTGGACAGGAGGGACTCCTGCTAGCAGCCCGAATAACTGACAGTTTCTTAAGAGTTTGAACATCCAAGAGACTGTTCACTGATGAAGCCCCCACCAGCACCACTGAAATGACACCGGTTTCAAGAACATTAAGTTTCTAAGCAGGTTAATGGGATGGTGTTGACCATGGGTGATCTCCCACCAATTAAGTTCAGACTCATTACATTTCCATCCTCAGAAAATTCACCAGAAATTCTGAAATGAAGAAAAGAGGATTTTCAACTCGTGTTCTGATCTGTACCTCATTTATCCATGACACTGTAGAAAGATTAACAAATGCTATGATCTCCTATGATTTTTCATTTTCTTTCTTAATATATGTAACACGCAAGTCCTAAACCATGCCTAAGCTATCATCCGGGACCGAGAGATGTCAGACAGAGGTCTTCTTTGAGACACTTTTCAGAAAGCATAGAATTTCATATTTTTAGGCCCACACTTGACAACCATAACTAATTTCCATACTTAACAATTGGAGCTGATTTCCAATTAGTCAGTTATCACGCTTATTACTCAGCTCTAACCTTTACTGTAATGAATGCAAAGGCAGTTATTTTTAATAACTCATCTTCACAATGAGGATTTTAAAGCCTTACCCGGCAAGTAGTCACCTCTTTACTAAGAATTATCTGAGGGCTGACAAGCTGGCTTAGAGGGTAAGGGTGCTTGCTGTGCAAACCCGGACACCTGGGTTTGATCCCCGGAACCATGTAAAGCTGGAGGGACAGCATGGACTCCAGGGAGAATTATAGGATACCTGAGAAAGCACCACTGTTATGAAAGAAGCTGAAGAATTTCTCGGGGGCTTTTTGCAAGCCTGACCTGGACAATGCTCACAGGTTGTACAAATGAGAGACCAAGAGTGCCGTGAAGAGGCGCCGGCGGCCTCTCCCTGCGAGCTGCAGGGTTTGCCCGTTGGAGGTAAAGGACTCACCTCCTCACTGATGAACCTCCACTCTCTCCTCAGCTCTCCACTCCACTGCTGCCACTCTCTGGCGGCTTCCAGCAAACTCAGCCACTTCTCCCACAGAGCAGAGGCCACTCCAAGCATGCATGCGACATCCTTTTCTGTGCTCCTGCATCTCAGGTGTCTGAGGAGCTGACGGAGTTTCACTAAGTCTTCTTTGGTTGACAGGAGATTTGATGTTAGTGCCTTGTAAGAGAAAGTAATATGAACGACCAAGGTCTATAGTCTTTTTTTCTGAAATGTCACTCTGAAGTCTGGCACAGTTAAGATTTTTCTTTTTAAATATTAGGTCTCAAGAGGTAGTCCTGGCTGGTCTCGAACTCAGAGATCCCCCTGCCACTCTTCTCAAGCACTGATATTAAAGGTGTATGGATGGCACCATGACATTTACACAATGTTTACTATATCAACCAGCAACACAACATTTAGGAGTTCTTTATTTGTTTGCTCAGTTTCTCTTTGCTAGATGAATGGTCTAGTCTAAATCACAACGACAAGTCAGAAGCGATGGCTCCCACCTGTAATCCCAGCATTCAGAAAGCAAAGGTAGAGTAGTCACAAGTTCACAATCGGCACTATGGCACAACTCTGCCTCAAAAATAAACAAATAAACGAGTAACTAAGAAACCCAGATCAGGGCTGGAGAGATGGCTTAGTGGTTAAGAGCGCCAACTGCTCTTCCAGAGGTCCCGAGTTCAATTCCCAGCAACCACATAGTAGCTCACAACCATCTTGAATGGGATCTGGTGTCCTCTTCTGGTATGTCTTAAGACATCAACAGTGTACTTCAAATAAAATAAGACATAAATCTTAAAAAAAGAAAGAAAGAAAGAAAGAAAGAAAGAGAGGAAAGAAAAAGAAACACAAAGCACAACCTAGCACCACTAATTCCAACAGATGGAGACAAGCAGAAATCAAAGTTGCTTTACAAGCTGAGGAGGTTTTCCAGTCGTAGAGTGCTTGTCTACTGTGTGTACGAAAACAAACCAAAGAGAACTTAAAGTAAAACCAGGCATGTAGGCTCATGCCTGTGATCTCTTGAGGTAGAAGAGTAGAGTCAGGAGAAACCTGGGATACAGGAGACTCTGCCTCAAATAAATAGATAGATAGATAGATAGATAGATAGATAGATAGATAGATAGATAGATAAATGAATAAGCAAGCAATGGTACAGGAAATGATCAAAACTGGACAGATGCGGTGACTGTACTGTCATGGATCCAATAGCATACACCTCAAAACATCTGGAAAGGGAAGATTTAGAAGGCAGTCCACAGGGCAGGATGCTGGGCTGGGGATGGAGAAGTGGGGGTGGGGGGGTGGAGAAGTGGGGGTGGGTGGGGAGGGAACTGCACCGTGGATCTGATCAACTGAAGGGGTCAGATCATCTATCTCCCCACCTCAGCCTGCGGTCGGGACACTTTCAAGGGTGTTTGAAGACTCCTGTGGGTTACAGCTGAGCCGCACCCCACGCTGATGCACCTATTTGTCCTCCTGGGTCCCGACACAGACTATCCACAAGCTGATGGTTACCTTGCTCTGTTCCAGACGTGCTAAGGCTTCTTTGTAAGACCTGGGCAACGGGGATATGGACTGTCTGAGATCCATCTCCATTTTCCTGAGCTGAGAGCGAATTTCTTCTTTCATTTTTCTATAGCATTTGTAATTCTCCAGGCACCTGAAGAGGCAGTTAAAAAAATATTAAATTTTATTTCTCATTAAATACACCTATACACATAAAAGGTTTTTTTGGTTCTTGTTTTGTTTTGTTTTATTTTGCCATTCAAGAAATTTAAACATTTTTACTGACTACTCATAGATGACCCCAAAGGCATCTATGGATGGTTTTAAACAGACAGAGAGAGTAATCCACAGAACACTAAGTTAGACAGACAGACAGACAGACAGATAGAGACGGGGTGGGGTTGGGGAGAGGAAGGAACAGGGAGAGGGAGAGGGAGATTAAGAGATTGAGGGTTTTATTTAATGCACTACCAGTGATCTGTAAGTCGGTTGAATTCTGGGTGAAAGACATGCAATCTTAGAAATGTCCACATTCGCCGGGGCGTGGTGGCGCAAGCCTTTAGTCCCAGCACTCGGGAGGCAGAGGCAGGCAGATTTCTGAGTTCGAGGCCAGCCTGGTCTACAGAGTGAGTTCCAGGACAGCCAGGGCTATACAGAAAAACTCTGTCTCGAAAACAACAACAACAACAAAAAATGTCCACATTCGAATTCATAAGTTCAGCTGCGTGTTCTAGAGAGTTAATTTCAAATATAAAGAGAATTTACCAAAATCAGGAATAAAATCGTCGCATAGTCCTTTATACATAATTGCATTAATTAAAACAGCAAAAAGACTATCTAACAAAAAACATGGTTAAGGAAATTGCAACAAGTCACCACAGAATTGTATAAGTGGATTATGATTACTATTATATAATATTTGTTACAAGGAAAAAGATAGATATTATATGGTAAAAAAATAAAGCAGAAGAGTCTATATTTAATTGTGATGTATTTTTAAAAGCACTATGTAATTACATACACTAAGTAGGCGCTGCCTAAATCCCCTAGTGAGAGTAATTTAAAATTCTTTTTTCGGGAGCTGGAGTGTAGTTCAGTGGTAGAGCACATGCCAAAGACATGTATGACCTTGTGTTTACTCCCTAGTAAAAAAAAAATTTTTTTAAACCTAATAGATAGCTTAAAAAAAAAAAACTCTCAACCTGAAATCCTAGCACTCACACTCAGGAAGCTGAGGCAGGGAGACGGCCTTAAGTTGGAGGCTACTCTAGTCTACATAGTGAGTTTGAGGCAAAATGGTAGTTTCAAAACAACAACAAAAACCCAAAATAAACAAAAAACACACTACACTCTGTGCATGTGCGTCCATGTGTGTGTGTGTGTGTGTGTGTGTGTGAGCCACCTAACTGCCAGCCTCTTATTCTGTATGCATACAAGGTATGTACACATATGTAAATAGAGGAACCTGCTTCGGCACATGCATGAAGGCCAAGGATGCCATCCAGTGACCTGCTCTCTATCTTATCTCTGAGACAGGGTCCTTCATTAAACCTGGAGCCAGGCTGGCTGCCAATAGGGCCGAGCAATCCTCTTGGCTCTGCCCCTGTAGAGCTGGGATTACAGGTGCATGCAGAGGCCATGCCCAAGTTTATGCATGGGTTCCGGGGACTTGAACTTGGGTCCTCATGTTTGCAAAGCCAGCAGTCTTACACACGGAGCCGTCTTCCAGGCCACCTTTACTGTTTAATGACAAGTGTTAGCAGGGAGGGGGAACAGCTAGAATATGTGCCTGGTTTAGTGGAAATTAGTGGGCGATTTAGTGCTAGGAGTTGCCTCCCCTTGACCTGGGCTATGACACTCTTACACAACCAAGGGAGGCTCCTGTACTACAACATGTTCCTAGAAGCACTGTTGTTTAATGCACGAACTAGAAACTCAGATGTTCATTGACAACAGTGTGTGCTATGGACAAGAGTCACTTTATGGTCAAAGTGATGAGCTTAAAAAATATGGAGTTACAGAACAACAAAGTGAAGATAGTAAGAACAGGACATAAATACAACAATATAAAATTATTTCCTAGTAAAAGGCGGAGAAGCTCATGAGAGAACTCATGTTAATGAGGTGTATCTTGGACACTTTGGGTATATAGATGTTTGTTTTAGCTTCATCCCTTAGATTTTTGGTTTTTTGAGACAGGGTTTCTCTGTGTAGCCCTGGCTGTCCTGGAGCTCACTCTGTAGACCAGGCTGGCCTCGAACTCAGAAATCCACCTGCCTCTGCCTCCCAAGTGCTGGGATTAAAGGCGTGCGCCACCACGCCCGGCAGTTTAGATAGTATTATTATATGTATCAAATGCTAAACAAGAAGAAACTAAAATAAAATGAAACATTTAGCATGGTTTTCTTTGGTGACTCTTTAAACTTTTCCACATTCAAATTTCCTCTGATGTGCACATTAATTATAAAGACCAATAAAATGATATTCTGTTACACGAAAGTACAGATAACCTACCGTTCCTCCTCGGCCTCCTGGGCTTCCAGCCCTGCCTTCAAGGCTGAATTCTTAGCGGCTAGAGCTTCTAAAGTACGATGAAGTTGCTCTTCGGCCTCAGGGCTGGAGATAGCCCCCAAAGCCTCGGTGAGGCTCCGTAAATCAGCTACTGCGGATTGCAATTCCTCTTGTTTAAGGCGTGCCAGCTCCAGTGACTTTTGGGGATTGTGAAGGTCTACTCTGTATGACAAAAGCATGGCTTCCAGGGATGTGACGATTCTCGATGCCCTGGCTACCAACTCGTCATAGCGGGTTGCATTGTCATAAGCATCATTCAGGACAGCCTGGTGAATTGGAGATCAAACACCATCACGCCATTTCCCAACTTGGGGGATTTCTGTTATTCTCAAATACGGTGCATTTGCTCATTCCCTGAGTCTCAGGAAAGCTGACTGCCTGTTCTTATAGGTTTTACGGCATTACATTAACATTTCAAAATGAGTAACTAAAAGGGAAAATAGTCATATTTTCAAAGAAATCTAAATTTAAGATAACATCTCACTAATCTTGTCAGTCAGTATATAATTCCTATTTTGGGATTCCTGCACAAGGCTATGAATTGAATGAAAAATTGCATATAATGTCCATAACCTTAATACCTATGGACAAATGGGTCAGATCTCTTGTATTTCAGATGACTAACATATCTGCCACCAACTTCAGTTCAGACACATCATCAGATGTCCCTAGACCTCAGCCTTGTCATGAAAATAACAAATGAATTTAAAGATCTCTTCTTGTTCAGCCTGAATCAAATTATTCCTGGGTGGGGTGAGTTATACAAAATGTTTCTGGAAACCATTAAAAGTAAACAAAGTGTAAGAATTATTCAGCATTTCTTACAAAGCTACTTAAACGGCACACAGGATTTCCCACTTCTTACATTTCTATGGCATTTACACCCATTATCATACACTAACGTTGAGTAAAAGAAATGAGCTTCCCCCCCTTCTATGGATGAAAGATAAGCTAGACAAGGGCGTGCAAGGAACCAGCTACCCACTACGCGGACATGGGGATTATGACTAAGATACTTGCCAACTACCAGAAGGAGACAGGGAGTGTGTTAGAGTTGCTCTCCAACAGAAGTCAGCAAGCTATCACAACTACTCAGTCCTGCTGTTGTAGCAAGAAGGCAGTCAGAGACATTACGTAAATAATAGGTATGACTGTGCCCCAATAAAACTTTATTTACAAATCAAGGGCTATGGACAGGATTTGGCCAATGGGCCTTACATGTAAGGATGCCTGCTGTAGACTCAAACAGATGTCAGTTTGAATCCTAATTTTGTAGCTTCTCTAAGAGCATCACAGGGGGATCTTCATGTTTCTGAGATTCAACTCTCTTATTTTAATTTAACTTTTCTTTTTCAGTGCTGGGAACTGAACCCAGGAACTCTGCACATGCTAATCGAGCACTCTATCAATGAGCTATACCGCTAGCCTTCACTTTTCCATTTAACAAGGCTAACTAAAACATCCTCTACCCCCAATCCCTAGCTCAAGGTACGTTCTAAATAAACACGAGTTATATTTGCTGTCCTTCCCTCTGTACCAAACTTCTACTCTATATCATCTTACTATCACTAAAGGGGGGAAACAATCTTGTTCTGATTTCAATGGCTTCATCTCTCCTCAAATTTTTAAGACACTGCAGTTTGATGGTAAGAGAGTCAACGTGATAAAGTGACTCTCGGCCTTTTAGAAGGCGGATGTCTTCCTGGAGGGAGCTCTCCCGTAGAACCTGTACCACCGTTAGAAGTACTAACGTAACCCGGAGCAAGACAACAACCCGTAACAATCAAGGCCGTTCGTCCTTAAACACCTAATTTCAGAGACAACTTACTGTGCGTAGATCAATGCTTTTGCTAAGCTCCACGTGAAGACCTTCAATGTCCCGTAATTTCGCCTCCGTGCCACCGGTTCCAGGATCGTTTTCTTCTCTTTGCTCTCCAGTAATCCTCACGGCTCTAAGACCACACATTTCGGCCTCAACTTGCTCACCAAATGCTTCCCAAGTCTCCTTCTCGTGTTGAATATGTTGAACCCCCAAATTTACACATAAAGGCTGCTGTAACTGAGACTTTATTTGCTTTAAAACATGTAGGGCGTTTTCTAGCTTCTCTTGGAACTCCTTTTCGCCCATTTCTTTTGGTTGCACTTCTAGCAGCATGTTCTGGAGAGCCTCTTGAAGCCTAGAGTTCTCTTCTGCATTTAGCTCTAGCTGCTGCATCTCGCTCTCTTTGAACGAGTCATCAAAAGCCTCGTTTTTGCTTAATTTCCCGATTATCTCATCATGCAAGCGTTTGGATTTTTCAGTTTTCCGAATCAAACTTTGTGCACTGAGCAGAGTGCTTTCCGGTGACATACTAGGGACTTTCAGTAGCGATTCAGCCCCGTTCTTAATTTGCAAATCCACAGCCCTTATCTTACTTATCAATGCTTGGTGTCTGTCCTGTGCTATTAAAAATGTGTCCAGCTGCTTAATTTTTTCTTCCGCTTCCCTCTCCCTTTCAAGCACTTGGGTTTGTAACCGTTCAAGCAGTGAACCATCCCAGCTTAGCCCTATAGTGTCAAACACTTCTTCAGATGTCAACGCTTGTGAGATACTGCCTCGAATAGCAGCCAGCTTGTCTCTAAGATTACCGAGCTGCTCTCTGGCACCCTGCTCCAGCTCTTCTTGATAGAGCGGGAGAAGTCCACCTTGCTGGATGCTCTCAACCTCTTTCTGAAGTACCGCTGCTTTTTCGTGGAATTCTCTGTAAGACTCCATCTTGTGCTTGAGCTCGCTACAGTTGTTTTGAAGGAATCTCTGTGTTCTGTTGGTCCTTGCTTTGAGATTTTTTAACTGGTCATCCAGAAATAATCTCTCAAACACGTTTGCATCCTTGTAGGCATTCGTAAGTTCCTGAAGATGGGCCGAGAGTGCGCTGTCCACATCTTGCAGCTGCTGCTGGGATGCCTTCAGGATGGCGAGGTGACGCTCCAGCTCAGCTTCCGTGGAGGCTCTGTCCTCCATGGGAGACATCGGTGTTTCACTTTCCTCAAGCGTGAGCTGAGCCTTTCCTATAATCGCAAACAATTTGCTTCTCTCTTCCAACTTCAGTTCTAGTTGCTGGGACCTCTGAGTTGATTTTAAAAGCAGAGCTTGGTGTTGGCTCTGTAAATCCTCCAGGAGAGCATTTAAACCATCACGCTCACACGCTGCAAGGCTGGGGGTGATGCCTCTGACCTCTCCCACCAGCAACTCCACTGCCTGCTGCTTACCCAAAATGCCATCGTGAATCAGCTTGCACTTTCTGATCTGAGAAAGGATGTTGTCAGGGAGAAGGGCGATGGGAACAAGGAGCTCCGCCAGCGTGTTCTTGACCCAGGACAGAGTCTCCTTTATCCTGTTCTGTAGGTCACACTTTTTAACCCGATTTTCTACCTCTCGGTTTAACGGCTCCAGTGCTTCCAGTTGCTTATTCAAATTATTTATTGCATCTTCCAGAGTTTTCTTATCCTTTTCTCCCCAAAGCCTCTTCATATGAAGCTCAGCTTGCTGCTTTAAACCAGAAAACTCATACTTGATTGCCTGGAGCTCAGCGGCTGGAGTGACCATGATCGCCACCTGTTGTTCTGGAGAGTTCAGACTTAGCATTAGGCGCTGTTGCTGCTGATGCAGAGAAACCTTAAGGTCCTGGGCCTTCTTCAGGAGGCAGGTGAGTTCGCTGTGTTCTGTGGCTTGCTGGAAACACTTCCTGTGAGCCAGCTGCTCCACAAGTTCCCACCCATGTTCAAGTTGCTTCATTTGGCTCTCCACCAGCTTCTGGTCTGTGACTGCCAGGAGGCTGGATAAATGTGCCCACTCCGTGCGAAGCTTGCTCAGTGAGCCTTGCTGTTTTTCCACTGATCCCAGGAACTTCTTGATTTTCCCCAGATAGGTTGCACTGTCTAGCGAGCCTCTAGAAAAAGAATAAAAGTGAAGAAATAAAGGAAAAGGAGTGAGGCAGAGAGACGAAGGTATGGGAATGACCTGTAAATGAAAAGTCTCTCTCCTCAAGCTTAGTCTAGGCTAGAGAAGTTACCACCCTTCCCTCCCACCAAGAATATCTTATGAATATAAAATTGTTTTAAGGGATAGTACTGAAAATAAAGCCATTTAGAGATATGTATAAACAAACCTTTATGATAAGAAATATTTATACATTAAGATCTCTATATCTACCATTTGTTATTTTCAAAGCCAAAGAAAAAATAATTATTATTATTAGTGTTATGATGGAGGAGGGGACTCAGGCCATAGCATGGATGGAGAGGTCAGGGAACAATTTTGTGGAGTCATTTCTCCCCTTCCACATTTATAGTGTGGTGGCTTGAATAGGAATGGCCCCCATAGACTCATGAGTTTGAATGCTTGGTCACTAGGGAGTGGCTCTATTAGGAGGTGTGGCCTTGCTAGAGTAGGTGTGGCCTGGGGGCAGGCTTTGAGGTCTCAGGAGCTCAAGCCATGTCTGCCTGTGTGCAGTCATGCTTCTGACCATGCTAATAATGAACTAAACCTCTGGAACTGTAAGCCGGCCCAATTACATGGTTTTCTTTATGAAAGTTCCCATGGTCATGGTGTCTCTTAACAGCAAAAGAAACACCAAGTTACATAGGTTCAGAGAACTGAACTCAAATCATCACGCTTGGCAGCAAATACCTTTATCTGTTGAGCCATCTTGCTGACCCCAGAGTGCATACGCATACATTTAAATGAAATAATTAAGTATGTAATATTCAATATGCAGTAATTTAAACCAATTATATTGATACTAGGATATATATATATAATATATACATATGTATATATATATGATATTCACAATAATGTTTAATAAATTATGTGTAAAACACAGTACTCAGTAACACACACACACACACACACACACACACACACACACACACACACACACACATAGCATGAATCCAATAAAGTTTTCTTAAATAGTTTCTGCTATGGTTTAAATGCCTACGTTCACCCCAAACAAATTCTTTCTTTATCATTGCTGTTTTCTGGGTTTGTTTGCTTTTTAAAAACATATACTTTTTATTCATGGGGTAGAAGACACTAGTGTGGACAACAGTTCTCTCCTTCCACTGAGTACCAAACTCAGGTTACCAAGCTTGGTGGCAAGTGCCTTTACCCACCAGGCTATCTTACAGACCCCTTAACTGCTTTTCTGAAACAGGGTCTTGGGTACAAATGCTTTATGTTGAAAGCTAAGTGACCATATAATGGTATTGGGAGGTGGGACCTTTGTGAACATGAATAGCTCAGAGACACTCCCAACCCCCATCCCTGTCCCCAGAGCTGATTCTTCCCTGGAAAGGCACGGCTGGCTGACATCCTGAAGTAGAGGGAAGCTTCATTAGACACGAAGTCTTAGAACTTGGACTTCACAACAGTAATACGTCGCTGTTCCTAAGNCCATATAATGGTATTGGGAGGTGGGACCTTTGTGAACATGAATAGCTCAGAGACACTCCCAACCCCCATCCCTGTCCCCAGAGCTGATTCTTCCCTGGAAAGGCACGGCTGGCTGACATCCTGAAGTAGAGGGAAGCTTCATTAGACACGAAGTCTTAGAACTTGGACTTCACAACAGTAATACGTCGCTGTTCCTAAGCTACCCAGTCTGTAACTTTTTCTTAACGCCTCCTGAACATACTAAACTAGTGTCCAACATGGACTTGGTCTCCATGCATGATTTTACAATCCTGATGTGCTTCTGCAGTAGAAATGGGAATCCTGGGCTGCTCGGGAGCCAAGAACCCAACTCTTCCTACACTTACACTTTGAGGCTTTCCACTTCTGCCAAGAAGGTGTTCAGTGAGGCTTCAGCCACCACCAGCTGGTCTTGAAAACCATTAAGGAGGCCATACTGTCTTTCTTTAGTTTTCTTCAAGGTATGAAGCGCCTGCTGTAGACTGCCCAAGTGGCACACCAAAGGTCTGGCGGTGGGCGGAACCGAGGCTTGCTCTTCTGTTTGGTTGAGATGCTGCGACTGTTTCAGAAGTTCAGTGGCTGCTCTTCTCACCTCCAAGTGGGTATATAATTCCTAAAGGAAGTCACACAGATCAGCATGCAGGCTATCACCCTTCTCCTGGCTTAGATACACGTTGACCCTTCTGTAAAATTATCTGAAACAGCAGAAATCATCTAGACCAGTGGTTCTCAACCTTCCTAATGCTGCAACTCGTTAATATAGTTCCTTATAGTGGTGAGCTCCAACCATAAAATTATTTTTGTTGCTACTTCATAACTGTAATTTTGCTACTGTTATGCCTGCAATGTAAATATCTGGGTTTCCAGCTTGGCAATGGTGGCCCACGCCTTTAATCCCAGGACTTGGGAGGCAGAGGCAGGTGGATCTCTGTTAGAGGCCAGCCTGGTCTACAGAGTAAGTTCTAGGACAGCCAGGGTTACACAGGGTTACTGTCTCAAAGCACACACACACACACACACACACACACACACACACACACACACATCTGCTGTTTTCTGTTGGTCTTAGACGACCCCTGTGAAAGGGGTATTCGACACCCGAAGGGACTGAGACCTACAAGTTGGAACTGCCAATCTAGAGTTTCACTTGTAGAAACATAACCTTGTATGAAGTTTTCGGGTTTAGTTACTAAAAATCCATTATTACTGCTTATAAGCACAGCTGTCAATCTAAAGGAGGAGGGCCCAGTCCACTGAAGACTAGGAAAGACCGTCTATCCAGGGCTGTGAAAATGTACTATGAGTCAGATTCCCCAAACTCTCACCAAGTTTTCAGGAACTTTGTGGTACAGAAAGAAGTCGAATGTTCATTAAACTCTCCCCCTTTGCAAATGGCTGGAGTTATACAACTTACTGATTAGTACATAATTATATAGTTACCAAATTGATCATCAGGCAAAGGTTAAATAAGACTTTTCACTCCATACAAGCAAGTTTTTGGTAATTAAAACATATTGTATTGCACCGGGTAAACGATGCAATCACGCCGCCAGTGGTTCCCGTGTTCCCATACCTCCATGCCTTTTAATTGTTCATCTCTTAACATAATGTCCAATTCTAAAGGTTGATTCTGCAGCTCGTTGACTTCCCGCTCATCTTGGGCGTTTTGCATGCTTTCTTGAACATTGAGAGAAAGTTGTTTTGACAAAATCATTTCCACGGCTGAGTTCTGAAAACATAAAAAGATTAATTGCTGAATAGCCTCCCATCCAAATGAACCACTTTCATTTTCCTTGATTACAAGCATTCCAGTTCCTCCTACCGACTCAGGCTAAAGGCTTCACAGAAGTGTATTTGGGCACTACCAAAGATGGAGTTTATTCCCGTAGAACAATTAATACCTGCACTGGGACTCCTCCCTCAATATGAGACATTTTTGTCATGACAGCATACATTCTAGAATTACATTGCTCCATTATATACTGAGGTAATGAATAACCTTAAAGAAGTGAAACAGGGCTGGGGAGATGGCTCAGTGGTTAAGAGCACTGACTGCTCTTCCAGAGGTCCTGAGTTCAATTCCCAACAACCACATGGTGACTCACAACTATTTGTAATGGGATCTGATGTCACCTTCTGGTATGTCTGAAGACAGTGACAGTATACCCACATACATGAAATTAATAAATTATCTTTTTTTTAAGGACATGAATGTCAAAGATAGATTTATTTATTTATTTATTTATTTATTTATTTTGTTTTGTTTTTCGAGACAGGGTTTCTCTGTATAGCCCTGGCTGTCCTGGAACTCACTTTGTAGATCAGGCTGGCCTCGAACTCAGAAATCTGCCTGCCTCTGCCTCCCGAGTGCTGGGATTAAAGGCGTGCACCACCATGATTTAAAAAAAAAAAAAAAAGTGAAACAGACACAGAAGAGCCAACAGTTCCCAAATTTATACTTAGAAGTCACAAACTGAAGAGGCTCAGGCAAACAGTAGGCACTCATTTCTACCAATCAGTAGGTGAGTGAGAAGACACCAAGATGTCATGATACTGAGACTAGATTAGGCCTGCAGCTAGTTGGTAATGAGGCTAACAGCCTGGCGACCAGGGAGATGACTCAGTGGATACAGGGGCTAGCCAAGCAAGCTTAACCTAAGCTTAACCCTCAGAAACTATGGAAGAAAGAAGAGAAGTCTCTGTGGTGACCCAGATCTGGAATCCCAGCGATCCTACCTCAGGATGAGAGGTGGAGAGCTTACCTGGGTGTGTGTGTGTGTGTGTGTGTGTGTGTGTGTGCAAGTGCATGTGCACATGTGTGCACACATGCAAGTGTGTGTGCACATGCCCCCACAACACCATAGCATGTTTCAAAACAAATAAAAATGAGCGTAAGGTGGGACACATTATAAAGGAGTCATTGATCTTTTTCCAATATTTTAGGAACATGGGCTATCAATGGGGCATTTGAGTAGACTTCATTTTCAATGGCTAATTCTGTTTTTTTTTAAATTAGATCTATTTAATGTATGTATATATCTAATACATGGATGTGTGTGTGCATACACATACATATGCCTGGACATCAGAGGGCATTCTGCTTCTCTCCCTTTAGTCCCAAGGCTTGAACTCAGGTCCTCAGCAGGCACCTTTACCCACTAGGTCATGGCTATATGTATGTATTGGCATGGAGAAGGTGCTGAGGATCAAGCATTTGCCTAGCATGTTCAAGGCAGGACCACATGAACTTCACATAAAATAAGCTGGAGTTTGCCCAGCTCGCACTGGTAAGAGTGCAGGGTACCCATGTTTGAAATAACCCAGCATAAGTCACTGCTTTGAAATATGACTAATGATTATGATATTTCAAGTTCCCTCCAGTTCTGAGAACCTAATTCACTTAGGCTCTGGTGAAAACCTGTGTAGAAGACAGCCTCACGGTGAGAGATCCAGTAAGGCAATGAGTTGAGAAGGAAAGGGCACTGAGGGGGTACACTTGCAGGAGGGCATACTTGCAAGGGCACACTTGTAAGGGGGCATACTTGCAGAGGGACACACTTGCAGGGGGCACCCTGTTGCAGGTGGTGCCTGCCTCCCCTCACATCCTTGGAAACCCCCACAAATGTCTACCCCCTGGACACAAGAGAGCCGGCACCAAAGGCCTAGAGACCAGGCCCTGCGAGAGTTATCTATTACTGCCATCCACCAAGAAACCAAAACCCCCTCTTACCTGATGATCTGGTGTCTGAGGACCATAGTTACCCAGGATGTCACAGGCAACATTTCTAATGTCAGACCTCAGTGGTCAGACAATGTATGCCAAACATTTCAAATCACCCCCCAAACCTAGTTCATTAGCCCCCAAAACCATTTTCAACCACGAAAGAAAGGCCAACAGAATCCCTCAAACGAACATTTCAAACGTAACAGGCAACATTCCTTTGGCTCATGCCAAGGAGGTTGGAACCCAGGTCGGGCCCTGATTGGCTCCTGGAAGTTCCGTCACTTCCTCATGACCTGCCCACCCTCCTCTGCTGTGTTTTATTTTGATTGTACACGCTGCTATAGAATGTTAAATGATAAAACATGTAAGACATATATATATATATATATATATATATATATATATATATATATGAATAAAAAACCCCACATGACTGAAAACAAAGATTAAAATGATGTAATTTTCTATATTAAAGAAATTTAAAGCCCACCATCCATAAAGCCTCTAACCATATCTCCCAAACCAAACACTCTCCTGCAGTCTGTATATACATAGTCATATTTACTATGGTATACTTTATATATTGTTATTTTAAGTTCTTAGAGAAATCAAGGCCATTTATGCATTGCTTTATAGTTTGTTCCATTTTGTATATTTTGGAAAAATCTAACAGGTATACATCAAACTGTGGTTCTGTGGATGTGTCTTGTTCAATGAAGGAACACAGCTTATCTTTTAGACTACTATACTAGTTCTATTTCTGTTACTGTGACAAAACACCCTGATCTAAAGCAATGTAAAGAATTAAAGGTTTGCTGTAGTTAGAGTCCATTGTGGTGAGAAATTTGCAGTGGTGAGAGACTGAAGCAATGGGTCACATAGCATCATAGGTCGGGAGCAGAAATGAACCAAGGCCTACATGCCTGGCGCTCAGCTCCATTTCTGTCCTTTTTCAGGATGGCACTTACCACCTCAATTAATCCAATTAAGACCAACAGAGTCAACTAACCTGGACCCTTGGGGACTCTCAGAGAGCATACATGGGCTGGACCTAGGCCACTGCACATACATAGCAGATGTACAACTCAAGTCTCTATGTGGGTCCCCTATCAACTAGAGCAGGGGCTGTCCCCAAAGCTGTTGCCTGCCTGTGGATCCTGTTCCCCTAACTGGGCTGCCTTGTCTGGCCTCAGTGAGAGTGGATACTCATAGTCCTGCAGAGACTTGACGTGCCAGGATGGGGGAATATCCAGCCTCTCAGAGGAGAAGGGGAGGGGGTATGGGGAGAGGGAGATTGCGAGGGAGAATTGCGAGGGACAACAATTGGGGTGTAAAGTGAATTAAGTAAATGAATGAATAAATAAATACATAGATAAACGGAAAAAGAAAATTCCTCGCCACATGCCCAGAAGCCAACCTTATTATATAGATAATTCCTCACTGAGACTCTCTTCTCAGGTGACTCCAGATTATATCAAGTTGATGCTTAAAGCTAACTGTGACCAATGTCGCTGCTTCCCAGCCTTCCCATTACAGATGCCGCTCTGACACAGCCACTTCTATAGCTCCTGCGCGTACACATGCCTGTGTTTTCCCTTTTCTCTCTGGCATGTTTGCATAATTTTTTTCACTTCAATTTCTGGACCGCTGTTTTGAAACAGGTCTCACTGAATCTCTTTAGACTATTTGTCTAGAATAAACTTACCACTCATAAATCATAACCCATTTGATTACCAGTAGACAATTATCAATTTGTTCTCCAGACTCAATTATCATTTCCATTATCATTTCCATTGTGACCAATCAAGAAGGCCAAGTTAATAGTAATGTCACTACCCTTTTTTCCCAGTCAGAGGCAATAGTCCTATGACCATGACACATAGTGACAGCCAGAACCTATCTACCATTGATAACTTGCCAGCAGGAAGACAGGTGTCAGATCACCTCTGGAAGATATTTTTGTTCTTCTCCAAAGCCTTCCAATATGAAGCAATGAGAAGTAACTTTAAGGGTAAATAAATATCACCATTACAGGCCACACCAAGGGCTGGGAAGAGAGCTTGGATACAAAGCCCTTGCTGGCCCAGTGTGACGTGTGGCCCTGCATGCACCTGTAATCCCAGCACTGAGGGGGAGCAGAAGAAATAAAGGGACACTAGGCTTGCTGGCTGCCAGCAGAGTAGGAAAATGGTAAGCTCTCCAGCGAGAGACCCTGTCTCAAAGGAATAAATCAGAGAGCCATACAGGACACTCGGCATTTTCCTCAGAACTCTGTAAACATTGTATATAGCAAACATGCATGTGCCACATGCAAACGCATACAAAAGACAAGCCCAAAAGGCAGAGAGAGAGACACTGTCTCCGAGCTGTGCTTTTCTTTCCATGGGATTTTTTTTTCAAGACAGAGTTTCTCTGTGTAGCTCTGGCTGTCCTGGAACTCACTCTGTAGACCAGCCTGGCCTCGAACTCAGAAATCTGCCTGCCTCTGCCTCCCAAGTGCTGGGATTAAAGTCATGCGCCACCACTGCCAGGCCATGGGACTCTTATTACAATGTCTAGCATGCTTCTGTGACTTAGGGGGCAACCTTTGACCTCTCCACCCTTGTTAGTGTCATTCTGATGCCCCCCCTACTCTGTGTTCCAGCCACAGAGGTCTCTTGGTTTTTCAAGACAGGGTTTCTCTGTGTAGCCCTGGCTGTCACAAAACTCACTCTGTAGACCAGGCTGGCCTCAAATTCACAGAGATATACCTGCCTCTACCTCCTAAGTGCTGGGGTTAAAGGCGAGCACCACCACTGCCCAGGGAGGGAGCCACAGAGTTCTTAAGCCACTGACCTGCCTCCCACTTTCCCCAATCCATCCCTCTGTCCAGGGCTGCCCATGTCTAGTCCAGCTCTGCTAGCTCCAGCCCACCTCTGCACCTATGTTCAGATGTTGCGTCCTGCAAGGGACCCTCCCCCACCTACCACTGAACTCCAACAACTTAGCTAAGGGTGAAAAGGAAAGATGGCTTCCTTCCTAAGTTTCAGTAACTGGACTCTCATTTGTTTAACTTATTGATTATTGTGTCTCCTCACCTCCAGCTAAAAGCTCTATGAGAACAGATGCCATATCAATATTTGACTCTGTATTGTCCGCCTAATCATTTTTTTCAACAGAAAGGACAAAAACATGAATTCAAATTAGATGAAAAAAAAAAACTAAGAATATTTTATTAAGCCCCTTTTTGGTATCAGTAACTTGTGAATAATGAAGTAGATGGAAAGAAACTGAGCTCCTGTAGACCTGGGTAGCTGTTGGTCAGTCATTGGGTAGGAGTGATGGAACTAGAGCTTGGATGGAGTGAGAGACAGTTGAGATTTGAAAGAAACCTTGGCAGTACCCGAAAGGTGCCCACAACAGCTAGCAAAGGTCAGAGTGCACGTGAGTATATTTAAGGCTCTGAAAGGTCACGGAGCAAAGGAAACCCATTAGAACTTGTTTAGCCTCACATTGCTAGATCTTACATAGACCCCAACTATCTACACATGCAGCCCCTTATGTAAGACAGTGGGGTACAGTTTGGAGAGCCAGACTAAGCAAAGGATACCCCAAGTTCCTGACTCAACAATCTGGGCTTCAGTACCCTTGCATAACATCTAAGGGTCAGGACACACACTTTCTTTTTGGCTTTTGGGACAGGGTCCCTTGTAGACCAGGCTATCCTCCAACTCAGTGTGTAGACAAAGCTTCCCTTGAATTCTAGATTCTCCTCATCCACTTCCCACAAGCTCAGATTATAGGCATGTACCACCCAGTCCTAACTAAGAGACACATTTTTTTATGGTTTCTTTGAAGCCTAAGATTTTAGGTCTTTGGAGCATGTTCTCAAATGCACACTGCCCATGGATGTGCTTTGGAGTTCACTGGTCCTATGAAAGAATAAACCCTGGATTGTAAAACATGTCTCTAAGACGAGAAGCAAGATGTTAATACTGGCCAGAAGAATAAGCAAGTATACTTGGAAGATGGAGTGGGTATGAGCCCCAGCAATGGGTTCTGCTATTCACATATGTACCTGCACAGCGTGCACATAAATACAGTGTGTGTGTATGCATGTGTGTGCATATGTGTTTAGGGTTCCCCTTCCCCTTAAGGTCCCAGGATAAACAACAGCTGACACAAACCTCAACCATCACTGTTTTGAACCCTACTCTGACTCATTACATGGTCTTCTTTCCCCTCTAAGCGCTGACCCCTAGCCATGTCCCTGCTTGCTTACCCACTGATGGAAGCCTGGCATATTTGTCTTCTAGGATTTACCCACCCATGCTTCTTATGCATCAAATTATAAATGCTCAGAATTCTTTTTGAAAAGAACGGAAAACCAATTATATGTAGTGACATGGAAATTAGAAAATCATTACAGACAAAAGGTTTGGGGAGTTCTGAAGCAATTCTGTCACACAGATTGCAACCTGGGAAGAATGGGACAAGAAAAATCATACCAATTAAGCAGGAATGTTACGGTAATAGTTTTTAAAATGTAAAACATTAGGAATGCATGATGTTCCTTGTTCTTATTCACTACCATGTCCTTTAGGTAACATATGAAGTCCTAAGAGAGTGGATAGTCCCGTCCTCTGATGACTTCTGTAACTCACTTGACCTTTATAGGAGGGTACAAAGGGGGCGGGGGCAGATCTGTCTGCGTACACCTCACAGTGCTTAGACACCACATTTATAAAAATATGCAGCATGCTTTCAATGGACACCATCCAAAACCTCCCCTCTTTCTTTTTGCCTCTAAGCCTGCCTTAATCACATCAATAATAAGACAGAGCTGATCAATAGCCCCAATCTAAAATATCTTGTCCATCTAAATAAAAGTCTGAGCAATGGATTCAAAGACAGAAATATTGTCACAATGATTCCTGGCAAGCAGAGCCATGCTTCCAACAAAACTCAAATCAATGCTATTTACTAAAGGAAAATATATACTGCCCAGAACTATAAAAGAAAGAGATGGGGGGGGGAGGGGAGAGAGATAATAGAGGGGGAGGAGAAGAAGTAGAAGGAGTAAAAAAGATTAAAAAAAGAAAAAGAAAAAGAAAAAAGCTTTTAAAATTCCTCTAGAGACGAGTTAAAGTCATCTGTTAGGGGCTGGAGAGCTGGCTCAGTGGCTAGGAATGCTGCTCTCTGCTCTGTTGTAATGAGTGCATTTGGATCCCAGCGCCTAGATCAGTTGGCTCTCAAACCCCTGTAACTCCACTTCCAAGGGATTCTGCATCCACAGGCTCCTGTACACACGTGCACACACACTCAGATAGATACACATACACATCAATAAAAATAAGCCCTAGAATATATCTCAAGAAAGTTCCCCCAGAGTCCAAAATGGCATGTGAAATAAACATTAATGAAAAGTTTAATACTACACTTAAAGCTCTGAAAATTGTGTCTTTACATTCTACCAGGACAATTCACCCAAAATAGGTCTCAATAAATATCTCATATCTATCTATCTATCTATCTATCTATCTATCTATCTATCTATCTATCTATCTGGGAGGGACTGTGTATGTACCACAACATGCATGTGGAGGTCAGAACACAACGTTCTGATGTCGGTTCTCTTCTACCAGGTGGGTCCTGGGACTCTGGCTCAGGGCATCAGGTTTGGCCGCAAGCAACTTTCCCCACCACGACATTTCACCGGCATTCAGTAAATAAACGTGTCTGATGAATGAAGGGCTTACTTTTGCTGTAGCGGACACTTTGTGACATTTGCCTTCCTTTGTCTTTTGAGATGGGTTCTCACTACTGGAATGTCACAAAGTATCTGTTATAGCTCTGACTGAGGCTCAGCCACACCCTCCAGCATTATTACCATAGTTTTGGATCAAACAGTTTGTTTTGTTTTGTTTTTGTATTTATTTTCTATCAGTCAGCTTTATCATTCACTAAATCATTTCCTCTTATGCCCTGCGTGATCATTAAGCTAAGGCTCCCACCCAGCTGTGGCATTGGCTTACACCTGGCTCTTACTCATCTACCAATAGAGTTGGTCTCTGATCTCTCTCACGCGTGCTACTGTTCAACTTTGTCATTGCTCTTAACTTTACACAGTGTGATGTTACATGTAACGAGAGGATTGACGGCACTGGTAGCAGAAAACACACAAAATGCAGGTTCAGGGAAATGTCACATTACAAAGGAAGAAAGCATGTTGCTACAGAATTAAAACAACCTTTCTGTAATCCAGACTTATAAAAATTATTCAAAGTCTGTGCCGGCTAGTTTTATGTCAACTTGACACAAGCTACAGTCACTTGAAAGTAGGGAGTCTCAATTCAGAAAATGCCTCCATAAGATCTGGCTCTAAGGCATTTTCTTAGCGATCGATGTGGGAGGACCTAGCCCTTTGTGGGTGGTGCTATTCCGTGGCTCCAGGTGGTCTTGGGTTCTATAAGAAAGCAGGCTGAGCAATCCGTAAAGAGCAAGCCAGTAAGCAGCATCCCTTCATGACCTCTGCATCAGATCCTGTCTCAAGGCTCCTGCCCTGCTTCAGTTCCTGTCCTGACTTCCTTCCGTACTTGCTTTCTTTTGGTCATGGTATTTCATCACAACAGTAGAAACTCTAACTAAGATAAAGTCTTAAATTCTTCTACTATCAAAAACAAAACGAACACTCTTTTTCAGTGAACTGTCATACATTCTCAGTAATTCTTATCATTTAAGATTCAATTGAAGCCTAATAAAATTAAAAGCCATTCTTGGATGATGATTTTCCCGCAGTTTTCAATATATTCTATTGGACCGGAGTGTCATAGTTATATAGGATGGAGAGACTTGTTTACAGGTGCTTAGGCGGCTTGGCATGGCTGACAGGTGATTAGCCCCCTTGGCAATGCTGTGTGTTTGCTCACAACAGGGTTAAGAGCTCTCGTCGTACAATCATTAGGACTGGGGTTCGAATCCCAGCACTCACGAGACAAGCCAGGTGTGCTGTGAAGGCCTTTGGCCCCAGTACCATGAGGCAGAGGTGTGAGGATCTGAGACTTGCTGGGTTCCACCCTGGATGAGAACATGGAAGCCCCACATTCTGGAAAAGGGCCCGCATCAAAATCAAAGGGCTAAGTGGAGAGTGATAGAGGCCTTCCATGCACATATAGAGGGGCATGCACCTCCACACTACACACACGCACACACACGCACACACACACACACACACACACACAATGTGTATGTGTGTATATATGAACATATACATATATCCAACACACATGCATACATATAAATAAATATATAAACAAACACATTTTAAAAACCTCTTAAAAGTGTTGTAAACAACATTTTAAAAGAGAAAAAAAAAGCTACAGGGAAACAGACTTCTTCCTTCTCCTTGAGCCTTGGGAGCCTCAGCCTGGCATTTTCTCACTAATGACCCGGCAGGCAGCGTTTCCAGCTGTATTTGCACTAAAGCATTAACAAAGAAGAGAAAGGAGCCTATTCCTTTGCAACAGTCTCCGATTTCATTTACAAAATTGACCAAATGGGGGAAAAAATAAGCTCTTGGATATATTTTTTTTTAAACTGGGGAAATGGCTAAAGCGCATTTTCTTTTCTTTTGCCTTTTCTAATTTGCCTTTGTGCGCCTGACCCACAAAACTGTATCTGATTACACATCGGTGAGGATAATCAGCCTAAATTGATGGCTGACATTTGAACAGACTGAACAGTAATATTTCACCACAGAAATCTGGACCATTTTCTGAGGACTCTTTTGACAAGTGAGCTTCATAAATACCTAGTCCTTTGAGGACTTAATTAGGAAATCAGAATGCTTGATTTGAGACTCTTCAAAGAGGCACACCTCTTTACTCTCAGCCTTGGTGTCTGGGGAGCCCAATCACAGCACTTACTGTGTTTGTTTCCCGGTCTCCCCCTGACTCGCCCACCGCTGCCGACTCCTGAGTGGGCTTGGGCACCTCAGAAGTGGCCGGCATCTCTTCAACTGGCAGAGAAAACTTTACATGTTTTTCTGTCGAGCTTTTGGGTTTAAGGATGCTGTTGAGACCGTTTTCAGTCTCCTGCTTGGCAGATTCAATTCTGTTCTCCAAATCCTTTTGTTTGTACTTAAGTGATCTTATGTCATCTTTAATAATCTTCTGTCCCACTGAAGATGTATTTTGCTTGATGGATTTCGCTAATGCAGAAGCCTTCTTTAATGCACCGCCTTGGAAGTGGAGTCTGCTCTCCAGCTCCTGGGAGGAGAGCAGAGTATGTTATAGAAAGTCTCGCCATTCGGGTCTCAGAAGAGTGGGCTGTAGTCTGCGTCACTAATACAAAATGTACATTATAAAAATAAAAGTGTTAATAATACTTCAAAGAAGAAACTTTGGGGAAATTTGCAAACCATTGTGGCATCCCACATCAAATTTTCTAGTACAAGTTCCTAGTTCTCGTAAGAACTAGGAAGTGTGTACCAGGTCATAAAAAAATGTTCATTGTACAGTCTGTAAAATACAGGAGGCTGTCAGTAGGCATTTGTTGGGTGTATTCCCTTAAGATACAGCTTCCTGAGATGGAGAGATGGCTCAGTGGTTAAAAACCAACAAAAAAAAATCCACTGTTCTTCCAAAGGACGTAGGTCTAGTTCCCACATGGCTGCTGACAACTGTCTGCAACTTCAGTCTCAGGATGTCCAACTCCCTCTTCTTGTTTCTATGGGGACTGCATACACATTGTACACAACCACATGCAGGCTAAACACCCACATATATAAAGTAAAAATAGGTAAATCACCAGATGTGGTGGCAAATGCCTTTAATCCCAGCACTAGAGAGGCAGAAGCAGGTGTATATATGTGAGTTCAAGGCCAGCCTGGTCTGATGTACAAGTTCTAGGCCACGCAGAGCTACATAGTTAGACCCTTGCCTCTGTGTTCCAAGTGCTGGAATGAAAGGCATGTACCACCACAACCAGGCTAGATTCAGGCTTTTCAAAATTCAAACACTGAATGAGTACCTACACCATGAAAAGTATTAAAGAGGATAAAAGGAATTATTTGGAATGCTCATATCCATCTAGTGCTAGTATTTAAAATTAAAAGCTAATTTTACACAGGGCACTACATACAGGTCTGCCACACTGATTGCAAAAGTGGTGAGAAACCAAAGGTGGTTTGCAGGGTGGATGAGGCCACTGATCCCCACTAGAGGGCGCCAGCTGCTGCAGGAGCAAAAGGGAGGGAGACTCTCATAAGCTCTACCAGATTGGAAATTGACAGGGCAAGATCTATGTAAATCCTATTCAACCAAGCTGGCAAACAGGTACACTTCCCTGGGGTCATGCCATACTGCCTTCATCCTCTGGCTTCTCAGAATCCCCTGGAATTATGTTATGAAATGAGGATAATGAGCGACAGGCTGGTCATAGGTAGAACTATCTCTTCTAAGGACCCCACTCAACCACTGTTCAAATGGCTTCACCAATGGCCTGACCACTAGAGGACCATGCCCCCACCCCCTTTCCAAACTGCTGAGACCTTTCTAAATAGCACTTGAATTTCTTTGCTTAAAGTTACTGAAAAGTCAAAGTTGTCAAGAATAGTGATTTTTTTCACCCCAAAATGTGTCTTATGCTTGGACATTGCTCCTTACCTGTAACTTCTGCATTCTCTCCTTAGCTATTATTTGGTCCTTAGATCCATCACAAAGACTGAAATATCCCTTAGAGATATCATCCAGTGCGGTGCTTAGGTCTGTGAGGCAAACCTGGTATGAACTGTGTTCTTGAACATGACCCTCTAATTTTTGCACAGAATCCTACAAAAATAAAACCATTGACAATTAAGGAAATATTGAACATTTTTTTTTCACTCAGGAAGTAATTATATAATTCACACAGACTTACTTTACAAGATTTCACATTGAAACAAGAATATGCCCATAACTACCCAGAGTTGTGAGGAGTTAACATATGTTACTACAAAGTCTCCATCTCCTGATTAAAAAAAAATTATTAAACATTTGCTCTTTGCATGTTTCCTTGCCTTAATTTCCTTCCTAAAGGCAATTTGTCAAGAGAATTGCAAAACAAAATGACTACAAATTATATCAGTAAATCGCAAACATTGATAAGTAAGGTTTTATTTGTTGCTTTAAAACAAAGGGTTTGCATCCGAAGATGACTATAAGAGAGCTCCCTAACTCCAGGATCCTCTTCTAAGAATAAAAAGCAAATTTGTGCTAGGAAGAAATAGTCATAACTCAAGAGCAAACCATCTTCCGTGGGCTAAGGAAGGAAGAGGACCACACCTTCTCAGACACCGGCAGAAGTAACCTATTGAAGACCCACCCAAGTAGGCATCCAAACCTGGGCCCATCCCCCAGAACTTGGGTCATCTGGATTTCCTGATCAGATAATCCTTATACTGAAGCTGGCTTTCAATGTCTAAAGAATTACAGTTAGTTTCGCTGAAAGAATGGACTCTTACAATGAGGGGACGATTTATCTCAACTCATTCGATTACAGATTGTATGGGAAGATCTGAGGGAGGAACATGACAATTTATATGAATTATTACTCTAGATGGATGAGCGGGTGGATGAAGGAAGGATATATGAATAAGCATATTAGTGGTGGGTGGTAAGTAGATGAGTAGATGCATTTGTTGACAGATAAATTTGACCAGTGGGTGAGTGAGTGAGTGAGTGAGTGAGTGAGTGAGTGAGTGAGTGAGTGGATGAATAGATGGATGGATAGGGAGTGTACTGGCTAGGTTTGTGTCAACTTGACACAGCTGGAGTTATCACAGAGAAAGGAGCTTCAGTTGAGGAAATGCCTCCATGAGATCTAGCTGTGAGGCATTTTCTCAATTAGTGATCAAGGGTTCCTTGTGGGTGGGACCATCTCTGGGCTGGCAGTCTTGGGTTCTATAAGAGAGCAGGCTGAGCAAGCCAGGAGAAGCAAGCCAGTAAAGAACATCCCTCCATGGCTTCTGCATCAGCTCCTGCTTGAGTTCCAGTCCTGACTTCCTTTGATGAACAGCAGTATGGAAATGTAAGCCAAATAAACCCTTTCCTCCCCAATTTGCTTCTTGGTCATGATGTTTGTGCAGGAATAGAAACCCTGACTAAGACAGGGAGGTAGATGAGTGGATGGATAAATAAGTAGATAGGGAGATGAGTTAGTGGATGGGTAGGTGTGTGGATGGATGGATGGATGATGGATGCATGGATGACTGTATGGATAGATACATGGATGGGTGCATGGATAGATGCATGCATATAGGTGTGTGTGTGTGTGTGTGTGTGTGTGTGTGTGTGTGTGTGTATGGATGGATGGATGATTGGGAGGTAGATGAGTGGATGGATAAATGGGTAGATAGGGAGATGAATTAGTGGATGGATGGGTAGATAATGGATGGATAGATGCATGCATGCATGGATTGATGGAAGGATTGATGGATGGAAGGATGGCTAGATGGATGGATAGATGGATAGATGCATGGATGGTTGAATCATGCTCACATAGCCATCTTCATAGAGATTCCTAAGGAACTTTAAGCTATCTGACTACTGAAGAGGGGAACAAAAAGAAATACCATAATCAACACACAATGGCTTTCTCTATTAAAAGTGATTGAGGGAGATTCCTCCCTTCTTGAGAGTTGGTATTTTCATGTACAACTGAAACCCACTGAAAGTCTTGGGTTCAGCCAAAGAATAAGTCCCAAGCACTTGTTCTGCTCGCGTCTTGGCCCCTGTCGCAGGGATTTCCTCTGCCCATCCGTCTCACCTGGAGCTGCTGGAGAAGGCTCTCGTGCAGGCGCTTCACTTCCAGCCACGGCTCCTCGCTGAAGCTAGGATTTTTCGTGCACTCCAACAGGTAATTGCCCTGAGATTTCAGCTCCTCCAGCAAGGAGGTCAAATCTTGGGCTTTCTGGAGGAATTTCTTATAGATTTTTAACTGGGCTTGCTTCTCTGGCAAGCCGGGCTGCAGAGCGAAGCCTGCCTCCTGCTGCTTCTTCAGTTCCGTGAGCATCAGCCGCAGGTCCTCCTTACTTTGCAGGTACTTTTCTCCTTCGAGTACAAGCTTTTCTTGATGGCTAAATGTTGCAAAAGTGTTTACAAAGAGAATGGCATTAAGCAAAACGAAGGGGCATTTAGTATACTCTGTTCGACATACATTATTCGTAAGTGGCATTAAAGTAATATCAATGTATATTACTTCCAAGGACCCTAGTTAATGCTCCAATCCTTTAAACAGCACTAAACCTAGCTCAGAATTATTTGAGTATTACTTAGGGATAATTTTTTGTTACATAATTAGTATTTGTTACAAAATAATATTTTACTTTCAAACTATTCCCTGCAATGTTTATTATATGTCAATATACTATAATGTCCTATTTTAAAACTAAAACAAGTGGTAGAAGAGAGAGGGGGCAGGTCAAGTGCCTGCCTGGCAAGCACGAACCTAAATTCAATCCCAGGGCCCAATGTCTAGAAAGAAAGGAAGAGAGAAAGAGAGAGAGAGAGAGAGAGAGAGAGAGAGAGAGAGGAAGGAAGCGATTAATTAAAGTGTGGTAGCACAAACTTATAACGACTGTGTTAGAGAGGAGGAAGCAGGTGGATGACCAGGGTTCACTGACCAGTCAGCCTAGCCTACTTGACAATTCCAGACCAGTGAGAAACCCTGCCCCAAAGACAAGGTAGATGTGCCCAAGACCACCATCTGAAGTCGACCTCTGTCCTCCACACATATGCATGCATACATAAACACACACACATGCATACACAAACATACACATACAAGGTGTTCAATTTAGACTCAATTCCATGTAAGAAATGTACTATTTAAGATATGATAGTAACCAAACCATTACAGGAATGGGAGCAGAAAGATTATAAGAGCCAGTGGCCAAGCTGGGCCAAATGAAACAGCTTCTTCTGGATATGCAAGCCTCCTACACTCTTGAGCTCATGGCAACGGTGGTCATAGTCTAGCATAAACTCATAAGCCCCGCCCCTAACTGAAGAGCTCTTGACAGCTAATGGTTGTCAGGAAGGGAGAGTCAGTTTCCTGCAGGGTGTAGTTCCTGGTAGGTCTACCTCACTCCAGGGGATGACTTCATATCCATGGGCATGTGGACGGCACAAAGTGGACTGGAGGTTACTTTTTTTAAAAAGAGAAAAAAACCACAAAATTGAGAAAGGATGCGCAGGTGAAGGGTGGATCTGGGAGGAGGTTGGGAAGAATAGGTCAGTATCATTAAAATGCAATACATAAAATCCTCCAAGAACTAATAAAGACATGATGTAGTGTTTTAAAAGATATGCTATGAAGAAGAGTCTTCACTAGAGAAACTAGTTATATGGCTCAAAGGCTAAAGGGGCTTGCAGCCAAGCTTGAGGACTCAAGTTCAATCCCCAGGATCCACATGGTGGAAAGAGCGACCTGGCTACAAGGTGTGTTCTAACCTCCATATGTGTGTGTGGCACGTAGATACCAGCACTTACACATATACATCACACACACACACACACACACACACACACACACACACAATCATTTTCAACACAAAAGAGAATCTTCACCAGAAATACGTTTATAGGATTCATCCTATATTTATCAATGTTTACAATGTTTACATTTATCAGTATTTACACCTAAGAATTCCTTAGACTAAGATTTAAACGGATTCATTATTCCACAGTCTCACCACGTGGATGCTATCAAGGGAAGGTATCAGCCCAGGGAAAGACAAAACTAATCTATTGCTAAGAGCCCCAGAGGTTATGGCTTCAGCCTCCCTAAACAGGCCACAGAGACGACCAAGCTATCTCTTGGCTCTTCTGGAGATCCACTCCCCTGTGGCCACCTCTCACAGACTTCTCACCTGTAGTAATCTTATCTAAACCCTTATTATGGTTTTCTGGACAAGGAAAGCAGCCAGCCTTTACCTGAGGTATGTGTTGGCTAGGTGGAGCGTGCTGTCCCACTGGTTGCCGAGGTCCGTAAGGGTCTCCTGAGCCAGCGGGGCCTCACAGTGTTCTGCCTGTCTCATTACCATCTGGATTTTAGCATCTCCTTCTGGCTTCAAGGCAATGATTTCCTGGAATTCAGAAGGTTCTCTAACTTCATCTGAATTACTCCCAGATATCAGATAGAAAATCCTTTTTGTCAGACTGATACCATGATGCTAACTATAGTCTATTCTGTAATAACCCTTTCATTTTATATACTGACACCCCTCCACCCCTGCTTCACAGTGTAGAGAGTTGATTCTTTTGGGGGGGGGGTTCGAGACAGGGTTTCTCTGTATACCCCTGGCTGTCCTGGAACTCACTCTGTAGATCAGGCTGGCCTCAAACTCAGAAATCCGCCTGCCTCTGCCTCCCAAGTGCTGGGATTAAAGGTGTGCGCCACCACTGCCCGGCTGAGTTGATTCTTAATAAAGAAGTATTGGTTTGGACTAACTGTACTCCTGCTCACCCTTGATTTTCAAAAGCCCTGACAAATCCTCCCTCCTGGCCACTTCTTAACACTGACGTGGAGGGAGAGTCAGAGGTAACAAATTGGACAGACAAGTTTATGATCCTTAGAGACTCATATGTCCTTCCTGTGAGCTCTTTTCTCCAGGCCTAGTTCCCTGTTCCCTGTCCCTTGCTTTGTTAAAACTGAGGTCTTAGAAGCAACCACTCGTGCGTGACTCACACTGTCTGGCGAAACCGTGTCTGGAGACGTATGCACAGCAGTGATTCTGAATATTTATTCTTAGCAACCCTTGTAGCTCACTACTCCTCTCCGACGCTTCCTGCCATGATGCCCCCACAGACGTGATTCCAGTACACACCTGCACGCTATCCCTGCAGTTTTTAACAATCCTGCCATGATGCCCCCACAGACATGATTCCAGTACACACCTGCACGCTATCCCTGCAGTTTTTAACAAGTCATGTTTAGTGACTCTCCTCTTGGATAAAGTCGCAGCTCTAGAGAATCTCCTGCCTCACCCCATACACACTGTGCAGACAATAATGCTTTACGAACAGAGTTACCTACTCCCAAGATTCCTCTCTACCCTCGCCCTTCACTTGCTGAGTCATCAGCTCCCCTGACATAGATGACTTTGTATCCTCACAGACTCCTGCCTGCTGTGCAGTAAGTAGGACCTTTATTTCTACCTGTTACAGGGGATGATGAATAACTGACCACTGCCCTCTTGGAAGAGGAGAACGTATTTTGTCTTTTTCATATGCATTAAATTAATTTTAGGCCATCACCACCCTTCTTTTTTTGTGAGCTCAGCGATTTGAATTTCTTCAACCACCCCGCACTGATCTTATTTTCTATTAAGAAAGAAATCTTTGCAGTTTTCCTCGGAAGCTTTTCGAAATGAGAGTTCACTCTGACCTCTCAAATTTGGTTTCCACGGTTATACCTTTATTTTTTGGATTCTTTCTTCGAGTGGCATTTTGCCTTCTGATGAATTCAAAGCCATAAGGGACTCTTTAATCTCTTTTATCCAGTGAATTACATCATGAGCAAGATCGTTAAAGCTCTGGTCTTCCATTGCTGGTAGCTTATCCTCTTCCTCAATTTCATGTAATTGTCTCCATAAAGCCTGGTATCTATCAATAAGATGTGTGGACTCTTTGATTGTCTCTTCTCCCTCGGTGAGCCCATGCTCCTTCAGAGAGTCACTCAGCTGGGCCACGGTCTCAAACTGCTCCCTGTAATTTCCAAATACCATTGACAGTTTATTGGAGCCCAGTGGAGAGAGCACACTCCCAAATAATGCGTTTGAGTGAAGATCGCCATACCTCTTCCTAGTTAACCCTTGGGAAAACAGATCCATTCGCTCTCCTGACGTTTCCATTTCTTTCCAGTTCTCTTCTTGATTGGTCAACCACTTATTTAGGCTTCTGCAATCATCTTCCAATCTATGGGGCCAATTCCCAGATTAGATTAGAATAGAAGAAAAATGACTGTGCAGAAACTAAAGGGTGATATAGCAGCTAGATTTTTACTGCTTATTTAAAACAATCAATCAATCAAACAAACAAATACCTTAACTTGGTACATATCCAAACTTAAATAATTACTGCCAACATACATGAAGACAAAGAAGCAAACAAATGTAAGAAATTGACTGGCCAAGAAACAATATCTGGACTCTCTTCTGAACCACTGCCAGTTTAGAGAGCTTGAAGAGCCCCTTAAAGTTGTGTACTCCCAGCACAGAACCTGGAGTTAGAAGTTACAGTCAGTGTCTCAGCTCAAAGGTAGAATGCTTGTTCTGAGGCCTTAGGTGTTAATACCAATGCAGGGAGGCACAGAGAGGCTAGAGATTTGGTGCAGCAGTTAAGAGCCCTTGCTTTTTCAAAGGAACTAGGTTCAGTTCCCAGCACCCACATGGCAGCTTATAACCATCTATAACTCCAGTTCCTGCGGAGCTGACATCTCCTGACCTCAGTGGGCACCAGGCACACAAGTAGTGTATAAGCATACATGAAGGCAAACAGCCAAACATATAAAATCAGTATTTTCGAATATATACATTTGTGTAAGTGAGATCCAAATCCATGGATTACAATAACAGAACAAAATTATTTGACAACAGATTGTGTCTGTATCAACACAATCTTTTTTTCTTTCTTGTCCACAATCCTTAAATATACAGTATAACAATTACTTATATTGTTATCACAATAGCATTCACATTGTATCAGCTGTTATAAAAAGTCTACAGATAGTTTAAACAAAGTATGTGGGTGCATCAAGAATTGCAAATATCATGCAATTTACAGAAAGGAGCATCCACGGGGGATCTTCGAACCAGTTCCCAAGAAATAGCAAGGGACAACTGTGTCTATTTCACTTGGGAAATTAGTATGCGTTGACTGTCTCAGCATATGTAGCATATGCTGTAGTGAACTGGAAAGTGCTACCAC